>JAUIMM010001289.1:0-49868 GCA_031769625.1 Taudactylus pleione
CTTGCAACCCGGTGCAAGGACGGATCTTCACCTGGTGCGTAAGTACCGATAGGTGAAAATTCGGGATCTGAGGCCAAAAGTGCCAATGATGATCTTCACTTAAAACCTGAATTTATCCCCCGGTTCGGTAGGGTGCATCGGTCGACGTGAGGAAGGACGGTACTCACCTCGTCTCCTTCCCCCTAGGTCATCGTGTCCGTGTTCTATTTGGAGGTTCCAGGACCGTCTGCTCAACACACGGCCTGAAGGTGAGAGGGTGCGACGCAAAGTAAGTAACAGACGCACACCTGTACGGCAGCAGGCATTGCACCGCACCCACCCCTCACACCCCGAATAGGAGACAGCACTGCAGTGGCACGCAAAGCAGGTAAGTTCAAATGCACTGCCAGCATGCAGTGCTGTGCCTTTAAAAGAGGAGGGAGGGGGCTTGATACACAGAAGGGGCCTGGCTGTACACTCATGAGATGGGGGCCTGGCTGGACACTCATGAGATTGGGCCTGGCTGGACACTCATGAAAGGGGTTCCTGGCTAGACACATAGACAGGGGCTGGATGGACACACAGACGGGCTGGCTGGACACACAGAAGGGGACTGGCTGGACACACAGAAGAGGGCTGACTGGACACAAAGATGGGGCTGGCTGGACACAGATGGGGGCTGGCTGGATACACATGAAAGGGAGGCCTGGCTGGACAGACATGAAAGGGAGGCCTGGCTGGACACTCATGAAAGGGAGGCCTGGCTGGAAACTCATGAAAGGGGTTCCTGGCTAGACACATAGACAGGGGCTGGATGGACACACAGACAGGGCCTGGCTGGACACACAGACAGGGGGCTGGCTGGACACAGATGGGGGCTGGCTGGACACAGACGGGGGCTGGCTGGATACACATGAAAGGGGGCTGGCTGGACACACATAAGGGGGCTGGCTGGACACACAGATGGGAGCTGGCTGGACACAGACAGGGGCTGGCTGGACTCACATAAGGGGGCTGGCTGGACACACAGATGGGGGATGGCTGGACACACAGACAGGGGCTGGCTGGACACAGATGGGGGCTGGCTGGACACAGGCGGGGCTGGCTGGATACACATAAAAGGGGGGGCTGGCTGGACACACAAGGGGGCGGGCTGGACACATAAGGGGGCTGGATGGACACACATAAGGGGGGCTGACTGGACACATTAGGGGGGTTGGTAGTACACACATTAGGGGGCCTGGCTGGATGCAGAGAAATGGGGTTTGGCAGGTTGCACATATAGTAGGGGCTGGCTTAAATCAGAAGATGGCAGGCTTGATATTTTTTGGGCAATTTTTTTTTGTGTAGGAATAAGGTAGCGGGGGAGGGCCTGCCGATTTTGTCAGTCCTGGGCCCCACAATTTCTGATGGCAGCCCTGGTGATTTGTCATTAGATTTGCATTTGATTTTGCCTTTGTAGATTTACTAAAGGCAAAACCGAATGTCAAATCCAACATAAAACCAAATCCCACCCAATATCGAACATCGGCAAAACATCTGTATCTTTTACATAGACCAACATACAAATCCCACATCTACTAATATTTGATTTGAAAAAGAACACTAAATCGAACTTCAAATCCCCAAAATAGTAGACCTGCTTCAACATAACATCAACTGCAAAATCAAACTTTGATAAATATACAGCGCCCCTATATCTCCCTCCCTGTCCCTCCCTCTCTGTCTCCCTCCCTCTATCTATGTTTCACTCTCCCGCTCCCTCCGTCAGGGTACATCTATGGAAAGGGATCTTGCTATAACCCTGCAGCAAAAGGACCCGGGCACCTCCTCGATTCGTTAGGCTCCGCCCCCACGAAGTTATGACCCGATTCACAGGGATATGGGGGAGGGGCTTTACATATTGGCTCTGACCCCAATGTGGCCAGTGGAGAGGAGGTATCGGTGGGGGGGGGGGGTTATGCGCTAGTGTAAAGCTGGCTCCTCACCCCCCACTAACTGTGCTGCTGCATGCAGTTTGTCGAACAGCCATGACTTCAGAGCCTCTACCCGGGTGCCGCTGGACACTTGTTCTCGGCAGGGCCACATCGATCCTGTGTGTGGGCTCCTCTGTGTGTGGGGGCCCTGGGACGACTACTCCTGTCGCCCCCCCCACCTTAATCCAGTCCTGATTGCGGATAATATTATATTGTGGTGACTGGTGAGTGCTTGCAGATAATATATTATGGGGACTGGTGTGTGCTTGCAGATAATATATTATGGGGACTGGTGAGTGTTTGCGGATATTATATTGTGGGGACTGGTGTGTGCTTGCAGATAATATATTGTGGGGACTGTTGTGTGCGCTTGCAGATAATATATTGTAGGGACTGGTGTGTGCTTGCAGATATTATATTGTGGGGACTGGTGTGTGCTTGCAGATAATATATTGAGGGGACTGTTGTGCGCTTGCAGATAATATATGGTAGGGACTGGTGTGCGCTTGCGGATAATATATTGTGGGGACTGGTGTGTGCTTGCAGATAATATATGGTAGGGACTGGTGTGCGCTTGCGGATAATATATTGTGGGGACTGGTGTGTGCTTGTGGACAATATATTGTGGGGACTGGTGAGGGCTTGCATATATTATATTGTGTGGACAGGTGTGTGCTTGTGGATAATATATTGTGGGGACTGGTGTGTGCTTGCAGATTATATATTGTGGGGACTGGTGTGCGCTTGCAGATAATATATTGTGGGGACTGGTGTGTGCTTGTGGATAATATATTATGGGGACTGGTGTGTGCTTGCAGATAATATATTGTAGGGACTGGTGTGTGCTTGCAGATAATATATTGTGGGGACTGTTGAGTGCTTGCGGATATTATATTGTGGGGACTGTTGTGTGCTTTCAGATAATATATAGTGAGGACTGGGGTTAATATGGGGTTGAAATTATTTATTTCTTATGTCAGTAAATAAATGCAGCTTTGCAGAAAACTGGAGGCAGCCCAGGGGCTCAGTGATTAGCATTGCTGCCTCACTGCCCTAGGGTCAATAGTTTGAATCCCAAGCAGGACCTTTTTTGTGTGAAGTTTGTGTGTTCTCCCTCCGGGTGCTCTGGGTTCCTCAGACTCTGAAAACTGATGTGCATAACAATTATTCTCTTTATAGCGCTATTTAATGGCATTATATTACTGCTACTACTACTACTTATAATAATAATAATAATTAATAAAAAGCTTATAGTGTCAATTGGAGCAGTACCTCAAGGCAACTGTAGATGTCACCATTGTATGCAGTAGCCACTGCTGACCTGCCCTGTACAAAACTTTAGGATCATTTTCCATTGCTTTTGGTGTCGTTTCAGGCAGCCAGAACAGTGTTTAAAAAGTGAAACATTATTTTATTTATTGCAGATTCAATAGAGCAGTGGTTCTCAAACTGGAAAACATGCACTGTTTGGGGTCTTGAGGACCCAGTTTGAGAACCTGTGCAATAGTGGTTCCAGCACAGAAATGTACAGCATACAGAAACAGAAAATAAGCGTATAGTGTACACTGTGGGGTTCAATGCAGAGCAGAGTTGCCCACCCCGGGAGAAGCCTGGGGAGGGGAAGCAGGTGGGCGGAGCTGGGGATGGGATCGGCCGAGTCACATAATTAAGCCCCGCACCCCTCATGGGTATTGCCCGTGACCGCCAGATATTTCCAAGAGGGGGTAAGGCCTAATGACGCGACTCTCATAGAATTGCATAATTAGGTCCTGCCCCCAACACGCGGACCCGCTGATACACGGTAATATTCTCCCCATTCTGCCCACTTCACTAGGAAGTGGGCAGTATGCGAGAGAAGTGCCTACCCTTCAGGGGGTGCGAGGGGTTACCCAAAGAATCGGGAGCCTCCCGCGACTTCCGGGGGGTAGGCAAGTATGATGCAGAGTTGAATACAAGTCATCCATATTTGTGTGCATGGAACTAAGGGCCTCATTCTGAGATGTATGCTGTTCCGATTTCTATGCAGTTGAGCAATTATTGGTGCAATGCGCATGCCGCCAAGCCCCCTGTGCTATGCCTAAAGGGATCGCAGTGTGACTGACAATAAGACATCATTTGGGGGAGGAAACTTTGGAGTGGTCGGCAAAACGCAGCCAGGTCGCTGCCGTTTTGGGGTCGGGTCGTAGCAGGTGTCTCTAATTCCCTACATAAGACAGGGTTGCCGATAGTCTGGCTGCCCCTTCCGGGAGGAAGCAACCAAACCGGAAGGCAGGGGGTGTGGCCATAATAGGGGGCGTGGTCGGACAGGTTTGTGAGCAGCGCAATCAGGTCATTTTGGCCCCGATGCACAATGCAAAGATTACCGCCATTGTGAAGCAAGGGGCGGGGCCAAAATTACATGAATCGCGTCATTGGCTGCGGCGGTTTCTCTTAAAACTGCACGGGAGGGGGGCCAGGAGCACCACCCGATTTTCATCCGAATTGGGAGGGTAGGCAAGTATGACATCAGATGGCACCAGCGTCTCAGTCTAGATGGCCATGCTGCATGACCATAAGGTTGCGCACAAGGGCTATTATCGGAGATCCTGTGTACAGGTTGCGAATGTGTACACAGTGCTGTTTGCGTTTACTCTGGTGGGAGTCTCAGTACTGTTAGAGGAGGGATCTCAGTACTGTTAGAGGAAGGATCTCAGTACCATTAGAGGAGGGATCTCAGTACTGTTAAAGGAAGGATCTCAGTCCCGTTAGAGGAAAGATCTCAGTACTGTTAGAGGAGAGATCTCAGTACTGTTAGAGGAGAGATCTCAGTACTGTTAGAGGAGGGATCTCAGTACTGTTAGAGGATAGATCTCAGTACTGTTAGAGGAGGCATCTCAGTACTGTTAGAGGAGGGATCTCAGTACTGTTAGAGGAGGGATCTCAGTACTGTTAGAGGAGAGATCTCAGTACTGTTAGAGGAGGCATCTCAGTACTGTTAGAGGAGGGATCTCAGTACTGTTAGAGGAGGGATCTCAGTAATGTTAGAGGAAGGATCTCTGTACTGTTAGAGGAGTGATCTCAGTAGTGTTAGAGGAGAGATCTCAGTACTGTTAGAGGAGGGATCTCAGTATCGTTAGAGGAGGCATCTCAGTACTGTTAGAGGAGGGTTCTCAGTACCATTAGAAGAGGGATCTCAGTAATGTTAGAGGAAAGATCTTAGTACCATTAGAGGAGGGATCTCAGTACTGTTAGAGGAAGGATCTCAGTACCGTTAGAGGAGGGATCTCAGTACTGTTAGAGGAGAGATCTCAGTACGGTTAGAGGAGAGATCTCAGTACTGTTAGAGGAGGGATCTCAGTACTGTTAGAAGAGAGATCTCAGTACTGTTAGAGGAGGCATCTCAGTACTGTTAGAGGAGGCATCTCAGTACCGTTAAGATGGCACCAGCATCTCAGTCTAGACGGCCATGCTGCATGACCATAAGGTTGCACACAAGGGCTATTGTCGGAGATCTTGTGTACAGGTTGCGAATGTGTACACAGTGCTCTTTGCGTTTACTCTGGTGGGAGTCTCAGTACTGTTAGAGGAGGGATCTCAGTACTGTTAGAGGAAGGATCTCAGTACCATTAGAGGAGGGATCTCAGTACTGTAAAAGGAAGGATCTCAGTCCCGTTAGAGGAGGGATCTCAGTACTGTTAGAGGAGAGATATCAGTACTGTGAGAGGAGAGATCTCAGTACTGTGAGAGGAGGGATCTCAGTACTGTTAGAGGAGGGATCTCAGTACCGTTAGAGGACGGATCTCAGTACTGTTAGAGGAGGGATCTCAGTACTGTTAGAGGAAGGATCTCAGTACCATTAGAGGAGGGATCTCAGTACTGTTAAAGGAAGGTTCTCAGTCCCGTTAGAGGAGGGATCTCAGTACTGTTAGCGGAGAGATCTCAGTACTGTTAGAGGAGAGATCTCAGTACTGTTAGAGGAGGGATCTCAGTACTGTTAGAGGAGAGATCTCAGTACTGTTAGAGGAGGCATCTCAGTACTGTTAGAGGAGGGATCTCAGTACTGTTAGAGGAGGGATCTCAGTACTGTTAGAGGAGAGATCTCAGTACTGTTAGAGGAGGCATCTCTGAACCATTAGAGGAGGCATCTCAGAACCGTTAGAGGAGGGATCTCAGTACCATTAGAAGAGGGATTTCAGTAATGTTAGAGGAAAGATCTCAGTACCATTATAGGAGGGATCTCAGTACTGTTAGAGGAAGGATCTCAGTACCGTTAGAGGAGGGATCTCAGTACTGTTAGAGTAGAGATCTCAGTACGGTTAGAAGAGAGATCTCAGTACTGTTAGAGTAGGGATCTCAGTACTGTTAGAGGAGAGATCTCAGTACTGTTAGCGGAGGCATCTCAGTACTGTTAGAGGAGGGATCTCAGTACCGTTAAGAAGGCACCAGTGTCTCAGTCTAGATGGCCATGCTGCATGACCATAAGGTTGTGCACAAGGGCTATTATCGGAGATCTTGTGTACAGGTTGCGAATGTGTACACAGTGCTCTTTGCGTTTACTCCAGTGGGCGTCTCAGTACTGTTAGAGGAGGGATCTCAGTACCATTAGAGGAGGGATCTCAGTACTTTTAGAGGAGGGATCTCAGTACCGTTAGAGGAGGGATCTCAGTACTGTTAGAGTAAGGATCTCAGTACTGTTAGACGAGGGATGTCAGTACTGTTAGAGGAGAGATCTTAGTACTGTTAGAGGAGAGATCTCAGTACTGTTAGAGGAGTCATCTCAGTACTGTTAGAGGAGGGATCTCAGTACTGTTAGAGGAGGGATCTCAGTACTGTTAGAGGAAGGATCTCAGTACTGTTAGAGGAGTGATCTCAGTAGTGTTAGAGGAGAGATCTCAGTACTGTTAGAGGAGGGATCTCAGTATCGTTAGAGGAGGCATCTCAGTACCGTTAGAGGAGGGTTCTCAGTACCGTTAGAAGAGGGATCTCAGTAATGTTAGAGGATAGATCTTAGTACCATTAGAGGAGGGATCTCAGTACTGTTAGAGGAAGGATCTCAGTACCGTTAGAGGAGGGATCTCAGTACTGTTAGAGGAGAGATCTCAGAACGGTTAGAGGAGAGATCTCAGTACTGTTAGAGGAGGGATCTCAGTACTGTTAGAGGAGAGATTTCAGTACTGTTAGAGGAGGCATCTCAGTACTGTTAGAGGAAGCATCTCAGTACCGTTAAGATGGCACCAGCGTCTCAGTCTAGACGGCCATGCTGCATGACCATAAGGTTGCGCACAAGGGCTATTGTCGGAGATCTTGTGTACAGGTTGCGAATGTGTACACAGTGCTCTTTGCGTTTACTCCAGTGGGCATCTCAGTACTGTTAGAGGAGGGATCTCAGTACCATTAGAGGAGGGATCTCAGTACTTTTAGAGGAGTGATCTCAGTACCGTTAGAGGAAGGATCTCAGTATCATTAGAGGAGGGATCTCAGTACTGTTATAGTAAGGATCTCAGTACCGTTAGAGGAGGGATTTCAGAACTGTTAAAGGAAGGATCTCAGTCCCGTTAGAGGAGGGATCTCAGTACTGTTAGAGGAGAGATATCAGTACTGTGAGAGGAGAGATCTCAGTACTGTTAGAGGAGGGATCTCAGTACTGTTAGAGGAGGGATCTCAGTACCATTAGAGGACGGATCTCAGTACTGTTAGAGGAGGGATCTCAGTACTGCTAGAGGAAGGATCTCAGTACCATTAGAGGAGCGATCTCAGTACTGTAAAAGGAAGGATCTCAGTCCCGTTAGAGGAGGGATCTCAGTACTGTTAGAGGAGAGATATCAGTACTGTGAGAGGAGAGATCTCAGTACTGTGAGAGGAGGGATCTCAGTACTGTTAGAGGAGGGATCTCAGTACCATTAGAGGACGGATCTGAGTACTGTTAGAGGAAGGATCTCAGTACCATTAGAGGAGGGATCTCAGTACTGTTAAAGGAAGGTTCTCAGTCCCGTTAGAGGAGGGATCTCAGTACTGTTAGCGGAGAGATCTCAGTACTGTTAGAGGAGAGATCTCAGTACTGTTAGAGGAGGTATCTCAGTACTGTTAGAGGAG
The DNA here is from genome assembly GCA_031769625.1 of Taudactylus pleione. Taxonomy (NCBI): domain Eukaryota; kingdom Metazoa; phylum Chordata; class Amphibia; order Anura; family Myobatrachidae; genus Taudactylus; species Taudactylus pleione. The sequence goes on from JAUIMM010001289.1 coordinate 8,028, forward strand.
AGATCTCAGTACTGTTAGAGGAGGCATCTCAGTACTGTTAGAGGAGGGATCTCAGTACTGTTAGAGGAGGGATCTCAGTACTGTTAGAGGAAGGATGTCAGTACTATTAGAGGAGGGATCTCGGTACTGTTAGAGGAGAGATCTCAGTACTGTTAGAGGAGGGATCTCAGTACTGTTAGAGGAGGCATCTCAGAACCGTTAGAGGAAGGATCTCAGTACCATTAGAGGAGGGATCTCAGTACTGTTAAAGGAAGGTTCTCAGTCCCGTTAGAGGAGGGATCTCAGTACTGTTAGCGGAGAGATCTCAGTACTGTTAGAGGAGGGATCTTAGTACCATTAGAAGAGGGATTTCAGTAATGTTAGAGGAAAGGTCTCAGTACCATTATAGGAGGGATCTCAGTACTGTTAGAGGAAGGATCTCAGTACTGTTAGAGGAGGGATCTCAGTACTGTTGGAGGAGAGATCTCAGTACGGTTAGAAGAGAGATCTCAGTACTGTTAGAGGAGGGATGTCAGTACTGTTAGAGGAGAGATCTCAGTACTGTTAGCGGAGGCATCTCAGTACTGTTAGAGGAGGGATCTCAGTACCGTTAAGATGGCACCAGCGTCTCAGTCTAGATGGCCATGCTGCATGACCATAAGGTTGTGCACAAGGGCTATTATCGGAGATCTTGTGTACAGGTTGTGAATTTGTACACAGTGCTCTTTGCGTTTACTCCAGTGGGCGTCTCAGTACTGTTTGAGGAGGGATCTCAGTACCATTAGAGGAGGGATCTCAGTACTTTTAGAGGAGGGATCTCAGTACCGTTAGAGGAGGGATCTCAGTACTGTTAGAGTAAGGATCTCAGTACTGTTAGACGAGGGATGTCAGTACTGTTAGAGGAGAGATCTCAGTACTGTTAGAGGAGAGATCTCAGTACTGTTAGAGGATGGATCTCAGTACTGTTAGAGGAGAGATCTCAGTACTGTTAGAGGAGGGATCTCAGTACTGTTAGAGGAGGGATCTCAGTACTGTTAGAGGAAGGATCTCAGTACTGTTAGAGGAGGGATCTCAGTATTGTTAGAGGAGGGATCTCAGTACCGTTAGAGGAGAGATCTCAGTACCGTTAGAGGAGGCATCTCAGTACCATTAGAGGAGGGATCTCAGTACCGTTAGAAGAGGAATCTCAGTAATGTTAGAGGAAAGATCTCAGTACCATTAGAGGAGGGATCTCAGTACTGTTAGAGGAAGGATCTCAGTACCGTTAGAGGAGGCATCTCAGTACTGTTAGAGGAGAGATCTCAGTACTGTTAGAGGATAGATCTCAGTACTGTTAGAGGAGGGATCTCAGTACTGTTAGAGGAGAGATCTCAGTACTGTTAGATGAGGGATCTCAGTACTGTTAGAGGAGGGATCTCAGTACTGTTAGATGAGGGATCTCAGTACCGTTAGAGGAGGCATCTCAGAACCGTTAGAGGAGGCATCTCAGAACCGTCAGAGGAGGGATCTCAGTACCATTAGAAGAGTGATTTCAGTAATGTTAGAGGAAAGATCTCAGTACCATTATAGGAGGGATCTCAGTACTGTTAGAGGAAGGATCTCAGTACCATTAGAGGAGGGATCTCAGTACTGTTAGAGGAGAGATCTCAGTACGGTTAGAGGAGAGATCTCAGTACTGTTAGAGGAGGGATCTCAGTACTGTTAGAGGAGAGATCTCAGTACTGTTAGAGGAGGCATCTCAGTACTGTTAGAGGAGGGATCTCAGTACCGATAAGATGGCACCAGCGTCTCAGTCTAGATGGCCATGCTGTATGACCATAAGGTTGTGCACAAGGGCTATTATCGGAGATCTTGTGTACAGGTTGCGAATGTGTACACAGTGCTCTTTGCGTTTACTCCAGTGGGCGTTTCAGTACTGTTAGAGGAGGGATCTCAGTACCATTAGAGGAGGGATCTCAGTACTTTTAGAGGACGGATCTCAGTACTGTTAGAGGAAGGATCTCAGTACCGTTAGAGGAGGGATCTCAGTACTGTTAGAGTAAGGATCTCAGTACTATTAGACGAGGGATGTCAGTACTGTTAGAGGAGAGATCTCAGTACTGTTAGAGGAGAGATCTCAGTACTGTCAGAGGAGGGATCTCAGTACTGTTAGAAGAGCGATCTCAGTACTGTTAGAGGAAGGATCTCAGTACTGTTAGAGGAGGGTTCTCAGTACTGTTAGAGGAGGGATCTCAGTACCGTTAGAGGGGAGATCTCAGTACCATTAGGGGAGGCATCTCAGTACCATTAGAGGAGGGATCTCAGTACCGTTAGAAGAGGGATCTCAGTAATGTTAGAGGAAAGATCTCAGTACCATTAGAGGAGGAATCTCAGTACCATTAGAGGAAGGATCTCAGTACCGTTAGAGGAGGCATCTCAGTACTGTTAGAGGAGAGATCTCAGTACTGTTAGAGGATAGATCTCAGTACTGTTAGAGGATAGATCTCAGTACTGTTAGAGGAGAGATCTCAGTACTGTTAGAGGAGGGATCTCAGTACTGTTAGAGGAGGGATCTCAGTGCTGTTAGAGGAGGGATCTCAGTACTTTTATAGGAGGGATCTCAGTACTGTTAGAGGAGGGATCTCAGTACTGTTAGAGGAAGGATCGCAGTACTGTTAGAGGAGGGATCTCAGTACTGTTAGAGGAGAGATCTCAGTACTGTTAGAGGAGAGATCTCAGTACTGTTAAAGGAGGGATCTCAGTACCAATAGAGGAGGCATCTCAGTACCATTAGAGGAGGCATCTCAGTACCATTAGAAGAGGGATCTCAGTAATGTTAGAGGAAAGATCTCAGTAGTGTTAGAGGAGGGATCTCTGTACTGTTAGATGAGGGATCTCAGTACTGTTAGAGGAGGGATCTCAGTACTGTTAGAGGAAGGATCTCAGTACTGTTAGAGGAGAGATCTCAGTACTGTTAGAGGGGGATCTCAGTACTATTAGAGAGATCTCAGTACTGTTAGAGGAGTCATCTCAGTACTGTTAGAGGAGGGATGTCAGTACTCTTAGAGGAAGGATCTCAGTACCATTAGAGGAGGGATCTCAGTAATGTTAGAGGAGAGATCTCAGTAATGTTAGAGGAGGGATCTCAGTACTGTTAGAGGAGAAATCTCAGTACTGTTAGAGGAGGGATCTCAGTAATGTTAGAGGAGGGATCTCTGTACTGTTAGAGGAGGGATCTCAGTACTGTTAGAGTAAAGATCTCAGTAATGTTAGAGGAGGGTCTCAGTACTGTTAGAGGAGGGATCTCATTACTGTTAGAGGAGGATCTCAGTACTGTTAGAGGAGGGATCTCAGTACTGTTAGAGGAGGGTCTCAGTACTGTTAAAGGAGGGATCTCAGTACTGTTAGAGGAGGGATCTCAGTACTGTTAGAGGAAGGATCTCTGTACTGTTAGAGGAGAGCTCTCAGTAATGTTAGTGGAGAGATCTCAGTACTGTTAGAGGAGGGATCTCAGTACTGTTAGAGTGGAGATCTCAATACTGTTAGAGGAGGGATCTCAGTACTGTTAGAGGGATCTCAGTAATGTTAGAGGAGGGATCTCAGTACTGTTAGAGGAGGGATCTCAGTACTGTTAGAGGAGGGATCTCAGAACTGTTCGAGTAAAGATCTCAGTACTGTTAGAGGGATCTCAGTACTGTTAGAGGAGGGATCTCAGTACTGTTAGAGGAGGGATCTCAGTACTGTTAGAGGAGGGTCTCAGTACTGTTAAAGGAGGGATCTTAGTACTGTTAAAGGAGGGATCTCAGTACTGTTGGAGGAGGGATCTCAGTACTGTTAGAGGAGGGATCTCAGTACTTTTAGAGGAGGGTGTTATTTTACAAACAATCGCACCTTCGCAGTATACAAAATCGCAGCTGTGATTGAAACACCATCTCTGAACCGGGCCCTAGATGGGTACATTCGTTCATATGCAAATTTGTATACATCTGCGTCTGGACCACAGCTATCCATGTGCCTGGTTCACCGCCATCATCGTTATCAGTGTGCACTTATACCATCTCTTGACTGGTGCAGATCTGTCTGAAAACAGTTATAATTACGCTTACACACAACTCTACATCATACTTGCCGGGGAGTAGAAGCAGCTGGGTGGCAATGGGGGTTGGGGACATGACGGTCCGCATCATTAAGCCCCGCTCCCTCACGGTAAATTGCTGTGATGCACGCATATTTAAATACGGGGTGGAGCCAAATGACAAGATTCTATTAAACCCCGCCCCATACATGGGGACCCGCGATCGCCGTAGAAATTCTCCCCATTCTGCCCACTTCACTAGGAAGTGGGCAGGAATGCGGGAGAAATGCCTACTCTACCGAGGGTGCAGGGGGGTACCCAAAAAAACGGTGACTTCCGGGAGAGTAGGCATGTATGCTCTACATATCCTGCTATTCTGTTGACGATCCCCCTCCAAATTTTGCCTACACCCCGTTGCAATCCAGTTACTCCCCACCAGCTGCAAGTGGAGATGCAACTGGATCGTGTACGACTCTGTATGATCCATACTTGTGTACGATTGGTTCCAGCGCACGTGCAGTACAAAAAAATGCAAGTAATGCTTGTCAGACAGACTTGCAATGAACTCAGCCCATGTTCCTCCACAAAAATGTATTCAATAATTGAAGCACTCAACACGGGATGGGAGAGTAGTAAGATATATTGGTATGGTCAGCTTCTCCAATAATGTCCAAGGCGCCAAAGATTTCTATGACCTAAAATGAGAATCCATCATCGTGTAATATTTGGTGTGATCAAATTTAAAAATGTCATTTCTTACGGCTCTCACCCCACTGAGGAGCTTCATTTATTCAGGTCTACATTTTTGCACAGAATCATGGGGCAAACTTACCTACTTTCAATACAAAGAATTCGGGAGAATCCCGTAGGGGGCAACCAGATGTGAGGTGCAGGTGTGAAGGTGGGCACGGCGTCACAATTGCGTCATTGTTGCTCATCACCCCGCGGTATAAAGTCACGTTATGTAATATTGTGCAATGTGAGCAGGACCAGGATAATGTGATTCGCAATAAATTGCGTCATCAAGCCCCCGGACTGCCCACTTCACTCAGGAAATGGGCAGCATTCAGGAAGGTGGCTAGCACTCTAAAGGGGTATATTTACTAAAGTGCGGGTTATTAGAAGTGGAGTTGTTGCCCATAGCAACCAATCAGATTCTACTTATTTATCTAGCATCTTCTAGAAGATAAAGGCTAGAAGCTGATTGGTTGCTATGTGCAACAACACCACTTCTAAAACCCACAATTTAGTAATTATACCTCTTAGGAGGCCAGGACAGTTCCCCAAAATGAGTCAGTATCCCGACCATTCCTGGAGAGTAAGTAAGTAGGAGATAGGGGTGAGCAATTAGCCCACATTTCGTGCTCTAAAACATTTGGGGATCTTTGCCTGTATTCAGAGTTTGCTTCATCTACTGTACAGTATGTAACTAGACAGCCCTATACATCCGTTTGTGAGAGTAGCACTCTTCATTATCGGTGCACAGACACGAGTGGCGTCACAAGAGGGGTGCGGGCCGCACCCGGATGTCACCCGGGGTGACACCAAAGTACAGACTCCCCCTCAGTGACAGAAGCCGAGTGCTGCACTGTAGTATTAAGTGCAGCACTCGGCTCCTGACATTGTGAGGGAGCCGGCACACTGCACACAACACAGTCCACACCTCTTGCACCCCCCCCAGTAGAAGAACTGGACCACAGGGGTTCATTGTCACCCAGTTACACCCATTTAGCCAGAAGTGGAGATGTGGCTAAATAGCCTGCAGGTCCACAGAGGTACATATGCCCGCCTCAGACACATCCGCAGTGCGAAAACTTGCAGATGCAGCCAATTTGCGTACGACTCTTACTCAGGCCCACAGTGAGCTCTTTACGCGTATTGACTTTTTACACATGTAGTACATTTCTGCACCAGAATCACTACTGGGTTTGTCAGGTAATTGAGATTGAAAATCTATTACATCTGGCTTACACCAAAGCCACCATTTAAAAAAAAAAAATAGGGTTATGGATCAGCTGCAATTACGGTTAGGCTGCAATTACGGTTATGGATAAGCTTCAATTAGGGTTAGGCTGCAATTAGAGTTATTGATATGCTGCAATTAGGGTTAGGCTGCAATTAGAGTTACGGATAAATTGCAATTAGGGTTAGGCTGAAAATAGCGTTATAAACTGCAATTATGGTTAGGCTGCAATTTGGGTTATGGATAAGCTGCAATAAGGGTTAGGCTGCAATTAGAGTTATGTATAAACTGCCATTAGTGTTAGGAATAGGCTGAAATTAAGGTTAAATATAGGCTGCAATTAGGGTTAGGAATAGGCTGCAATTAAGGTTAGGGTGGTATATGTTCAGAGTGTCGACATAGAAGGGGTGTCAACATTTACAATGTTGACGATGACATAATGTCAATTAAAAAGGAAGGAAGAGGGGAAGACTTGGAAAAACAATTGCACAGGAGTAAAAGTAGGTCAGAAAATAAAGTCTACTCAGGTAGGGTCTCTACTTCAAGGAAAAGATGGGGGAGCTCCCAATCCAGACATAATGCTGAGCATAAAGCCATTTTCCAGGTGACATCATCACGTTGTAGAAAGCCAGAGTCTACTATACTGCCGGAGAAGAGGAGGCCCGCCTGTGGGCTGCACACGGGCCCTCTCCTCTCCTAAATCATCCCCGATATTAATGGTTGACCTAAGAAATTACTGAATCTGTTGTTTGATCAATCTGAGAGAGAAATATGACTAACTATAACAGTTATTAACTTCTGTGATAATATGAAAATAGGGCATGTTCTAATACAGCTTGGATATTCAGGTTTATAGATGATGGTACATGTGTGTAGTAATATATGCACTCCATGTACTTTTCAATATTATTAAATAGTGATTTCTATTAATTTCTGTCTATTTCACACATATTTATACAGATTGCCCCCAGCGCCATCATCTCTTTTACCCAAGCCCGGGCCTGTTGAAGGGGCCCGGTGGGGACCCGGGTCCTGCAGCCCGCCCCCCACCCCATCCAAGCTGCCGTTGCTGCCATCAACTTATGGACAGCAGAGAGAGGGGACTGACTGCTACTGAAGCAGCCTCTCCCCAGCACACACGCTGCTGTCACGATGTTTGCTGGGCTAGGGAGACCTCTCTCCATGCGTTAGTCAGACCTTCCTTCCTGTATTATATGCGGGAGTGGGGAACAATTGCGCCCCCACCCCCTAACACCTGCCCATCCTATGCAGTACGTGCGCAGCAAATGTAGTCTTTTTTGGGGGATGGAGGGGGTCTGGCCACACCTCCCCAGTAGGCCATGCCCCCTCCCTATACCTGGGCCCGGCAGAGCTGTTGGCAGCCCTGCTCAGGATACCAGCAGTCACAATCCCAATGCCAGCATCCCGACAGGGTTAGGAAACCGACAACTGTTGGTATGTATCCTAACCCTGCCTCTATCCCTAAACCTAGCCCTCCCTCCCCGCAGCCTAAACCAAACCCTCCCCCCACAGCCTAAATCTAACCCCCCCACAGCCTAATTCTAACCCTTCCCCTAGTGTCTAACCCTCCCCCTAACCCCAATACTTACCAGTAGGATTCTGGCGGTCGGGATGCTGGTGTCAGGATTCTGGCACCGGCATTCTGAGCACTGTCATCTGGACCGCCAGGATATAAACTACATCCGGAAATCAGTGCTATGTCCTCAGAAGGTCACATTTATGGGTGATAACAAAGAAATGGGCATTAATCATGGACAGATAGTCATTACACCATAGAGAATATCATTTTTTTATTATAATAACTGGACATAGTGCAAATATCAGCAGCTCACACAGGATATAAAGCAGAAACCAGTGGAAATTGGGTCTGGCCTGTGGTGGGTGCGCACCCGCGCACGCAGGGGGGTTTCTGAGTACCTAGAAACCCCCCCTGCCAGCTGCTCCATCGCTGCGCAGCTGAACTATTTTTTTTTTTTTTAAAGAGAAGCTCAGGCAACTGTGCCTGCTGTCATACTGTGCTGGCTGTAGGGGGAGCTGCAGCAGCAGCGCACAGTCCCTCCTAGGCAGTTCACATGGCAGCACCAGCATTGTGAGAGGCTGAGAGGGAGCTGCTGCCGGGTGACAGAGATCTGATGGTACTGCCGGCAGTCTCTCCTGGACTCGAGCTGCACTGCAGGTCTGTGTATAACATGTGGGGTGTAATGATGCCAGAGCTGTATTTATTTGTGTTTTTAAGTGAGAGGTATGTGTCAGTGTGTGTGTCTGTAGTCTGTGTCAGTGTGTGTATGTCTGTAGTGTGTGTGTGTGTCTGTGTCAGTGTGTGTCTGTGTCAGTGTGTGTGTCTGTGTCAGTGTGTGTGTCTGTAGTCTGTGTGAGTGTGTCAGTGTGAGCCAGGACTTATTGCAGTGATCACTATAGGTTTCCTGTCCAGGCCAGACTCCCCTTTTATAGTAGACTCTTCTGTGACTCCTGTTCCCATGTAGACCCGACGTCATTCTCCGCTGCCAAATGCTCCTCTGCTCTGCAAGATGAAGGCAGGATCGTTTTGTTATAAATCAGTCATGTTTATATGGGGCTACTCTGAGACTGACATTAAATCATTAGTTTATTTAAACATGGAAAAGCTGTATGGTGACTCTTCTTTTAGCACCCAAATACTGTACCACTGACCACACTACTGAGCAGAATACCCCAGAACATCACACTATGTATGGCATTTCTCATTCATACAGGGGGCATAAGCAAAACCCAATAATTTTTGAAAGATGACTCCATGAACCATTAACAGTGCTTTATACCTGCCCTCTTACCCCCATTCATAACCATGTACCATTATCCCTCATTATACTGCCCCTCACACTTACCTCCAGCCATAATAAGTACAGTGATCCCTCATTATACTGCCCCTCACACTTACCTCCAGCCATAATAAGTACACTGATCCCTCATTATGCTGCCCCTCACACTTACCATCAGTGATCCCTCATTATATTGCCCCTCACACTTACATCCAGCCATAACTAAGTACAGTGATCCCTCATTATACTGCTTCTCACACTTACCATCAGTGATCCCTCATTATATTGCCCCTCACACTTACATCCAGCCATAACTAAGTACAGTGATCCCTCATTATACTGCTTCTCACACTTACCATCAGTGATCCCTCATTATATTGCCCCTCACACTTACATCCAGCCATAACTAAGTACAGTGATCCCTCATTATACTGCTTCTCACACTTACCATCAGTGATCCCTCATTATACTGCCCCTCACACTTACATCCAGCCATAACTAAGTACAGTGATCCCTCATTATACTGCTTCTCATACTTACCAACAGTGATCCCTCATTATACTGCCCCTCACACTTACATCCAGCCATAACTAAGTACAGTGATCCCTCATTATACTGCTTCTCACACTTACCATCAGTGATCACTCATTATGCTGCCCCTCACACTTACCTCCAGCCACAACTAAGTACAATGATCCCTCATTATAATGCCTCTCACACTTACCTCCAGCCACAACCAAGTACAATGATCCCTCATTATACTGCCCCTCACACTTACCTCCAGCCATAACTAAGCACAATGATCCCTCATTATACTGCCCCTCACACTTACCTCCAGCCATAACTAAGTACAGTGATCAGTCATTATACTGCCCCTCACACTTACTTCCAGCCATAACTAAGTACAGTTATCCCTCATTATACTGCCCCACCTGTCACTTATTATACTATTAGTAGTTCAGGTTTTTCGGTCGGTTTGTGGACGGCTAATGGTCAATTTCAAAACCGACTGTTAGTAAATCTTCAGTTTCTATAGTCGTCTATGTGAAAGTATCATTTGTTGGTCCAATGTTCTAAACTGTTGTAAAGTCAGATTTCTGGTTGGTTTTGCGTCGTTTTTTTACTTTAGTAAATCTCCACTTTGCACACAAGACAGCAAAATGCACAAGAATGCAAAATCAACCAAAACTGACTCTTAGTAACTTTAGCCCATAGTATGGAAAGGTCTTATGTACAAAGTAGTAATATATATTTACAGTTCTTCTCTCTCTATCTTACATCTGTCGAGCAGACAATTTATTACATGGGACTAGATTATAGGCTTGTTTATATCTGTGATTTATGAGTATGAGTAGCCAGTCATTGAATTAGGGTAAATAATGTATTCTGTAATCTGATAATACTGAACATGTATTTCCTATTAGTAATTTTGTTGGAATATTGACCATAGATACATCAGTGTCACTATAATGTGGTATATTGTGTTGGGGTGTGCACCATTATACACATCCTGTACATGGTGTGATTAGGGTGTAGAGATGCTGGTGACTGGTGGACCTCAGCAAATACAGAGTTGTGTACACAGCAAATCATTCTACAATCTAAATGTTATAATTTAGTCAAATTCTGTAATAGAGTTGATTGTATATAAAAATATTACCTCTGCTGTCCCAAGTTTTGAAGTACAGAGGAACTGCTGCTGCAACTAACATGCCAGTTTTATGGAATGCCGAGATTATCCAGGTGCAAGAAATAATGCTGCTACAGACTTGAGGACACAGCAGATGTTACTACTGTGATTGTTGGTAAACAGCAGGTGTTACTACTGTGATTGTTGGTAAACAGCAGATGTTACTACTGTGATTGTTGGTAAACAGCAGATGTTACTACTGTATTGTTGATAATCAGCAGATGTTACTACTGTATTGTTGATAATCAGCAGGTATTATTGCTGTATTGTTGATAATCAGCAGGTATTATTGCTGTATTGTTGATAATCAGCAGGTGTTATTGCTGTATTGTTGATAATCAGCAGGTATTATTGCTGTATTGTTGATAATCAGCAGGTGTTATTGCTGTATTGTTGATAATCAGCAGGTGTTACTACTGTGATTGTTGGTAAACAGCAGATGTTACTACTGTGATTGTTGGTAAACAGCAGATGTTACTACTGTATTGTTGGTAAACAGCAGATGTTACTACTGTATTGTTGATAATCAGCAGATGTTACTACTGTGATTGTTGTTAATCAGCAGATGTTACTACTGTATTGTTGTTAATCAGCAGGTGTTATTACTGTATTGTTGATAATCAGCAGGTGTTATTGCTGTATTGTTGGTATTCAGCAGATGGTATTGCTGTATTTGATGTTAATCAGCAGGTGAAAATTGCTGTGATGGAACCAGGCAGGATGTTATGCCGATCACTGGTTGTCCATGGTTCTCCACCGGTCACTTACAAATGAGAATCCACGGAACCGGCGCTCCTCCACCTTAGATATTGGTGGCTCCCGTGATGCTTGAGGTGGTACCAAGTCATCCAGTTTATGATGTTCACAGGTGGTAACTGGGGTCTAGGAAAAGGAGACAAATCAGATCCATCATGTAAACACAAAATAAATACACAGTAATTGGGCTCTTTGTCACTGTGTCATAATGAAAAATAATTAGGTAATGTGCAAACTCTGCTTACTAATATTATGCTATACCTGTATGTTGTGTGATTATATAAGCAATCAGTATATTAATATTAGATAATACTGTAACCTGCACATTAGGTGGCAGATATATGTATAATGGTAACTAGATGCCTCACTGACTTTGGGTTGCTGTATAATTACATTGTAGTTTGGATTTACCCTTCTACAATATCAATGCATGTTGCATGTGAAAGGAAGAATATTGCCATAGGCAAATGCAAGGGTTTTTTTGGTTGCCCCTCTCCAGCCCACACCATGACCACAATAGAAATAGTAAACTAATAGAATTATACTAGTGTTGCATGTTCTTCTCAGTATCAGAAATGGTCAGCACCATCTGTGGATCTTTTAATGTGTCAGCCAGAAATAAATACACCTGTGCACCAACTAGGAGATCTGGAAAACATGCACTAAGGGGTGCACTACTACAGACCATCTATAGGGATCATTAATCAAGTGCACAAGGAAACTAATGTGTACATATATGCCCAGGGCAGTCTGCTGCTCGCCTAGACTCCCGGACTTGCTCCAATACTCTGGAATTGTGCCCACATCTGAAATAAAAACATTCAGCTCAGGCAGGATGGCCCTACTGCCACATCTAATGGGTTAACTATGTTTGCTGGCCCTTTATATGTCAGAATTATGACACACACAGTACTTTGGGCCTGATTCACTACCGATCGCATCTGAGATTACGCACGCAATCGACCGATCGTTGCATTCTGCGCATGGAACGCAGTGTGTGAACTGAACACTGCGATCGCAGTGACTATGCAGATCCATTGCAGAGTGATTGATAGAAAGTGCCGTTTGTGGGTGGTCACGTGGGGTGGTCGGCGAAACACAGGCGTGCCAGTGCGTTGGAACGCCGTTGCCTGGGCATGTAAAAATTATCCACTGCAATGCCGTATGCAGCCTGAGGCCTCATAGCGTGAGCTGAAGTTAGCAATTCCTGAGTAAGGTCAGAGCTTGTGCAAGTGTGCGTGAGGCTGCGATGGTACTCAATAGTACAGATGGTTTTGCAGTTGTACTAAACAGTACATATGTATGTGTGTAAGGTAAAGTGGGCGTCCTTATGTTCTGCGATGGCATAGTGATCGCAATGGATTAGCATACTACTATCGCAGTGAGTCTGCGTGCATAATCGCTATTGCATTCGCAGTTACGATCCTTGCTGAATCAGGCCCTTTGTATGACACAGTGTAAGTGCTAATGATGCCCTCTCCATGGACTGGCCACACTCGCTCAAAATCAAGGATTTATAAACTCCCTCTAGAAATTCTGCATTTGCCACCGATTGCAATAAATTGGCTGAAAGTAACATATACGGCTGATAATAAACATATACTGTCCATGTGTTTACAATTGAATTTCAAAAACATTCCACAAAATATTCTCCACATTCTGCGTTTGGCCACAACATTTTTACTGCAGTAATTTAGCCATACTGTGGGCCTGATCCAGCAAGGATGACAAGTAAGAGATTGCATGTACTTGTCCGCTGTGAGAATATGCTAATGACTGTTATCTCAATGCCATCGCACAGCCAGCATAGAGATGCCTACTGCTACCGAGTAACATCGGCCCCTCACGCACAATTACAGCAGGGTTGACCTTACTCAGAAATTGCTAACCTCATCGCACACAGTGTGTGCACAAGCTGTGTATGTCGTTGCAGTGGCTAATTTATGCACGCCCATGAAAACGGACAGACACGCCTGCGTTTCACCAACCACTCCCCCGCCACCATCCCCAAATGCTCACGGCCTGTCACTCACTCTGCGATGGATTCCTATCTGTGTAGGTGAACGCAGTGTGAGCGCAATGCTAACTCGTGCAGTGCATGCGCAGTACGCACCATCGGCCGATCTGCATACACTGTTGCAGTTGCGATCTGTAATGAATCAGGCCCATTGTCCCTCTAGATTGGCATTTGTGTGACCATTTGTACAATGACATTCATCTCTCCTGATCACCAGCATTGTCTATGAGATAATAGGACTGTATGATGGAGCACATATTGTGTACATTCCTATATTGTACATATACTTACCGGCGGCATTATGAATGGGGGAGATGTCCTGCCAGCCTCCAGGTCTTCCCAGTTAATGGGCCAGAAAAACTGATGATCTTTGATGTTAATATATAGTCGCTGCCTTCTTTCTGGGGATTTGCATAGGAACTATCAAAGGAATAAACAGAAAAGTATAGAGTGTTAATGGTAGATAAGCACTAGCTGACCAATGTCATATCTTTTCCTTATGATACTTTATTCTCAGGATGACATGTATAAAATATTACATTTTGTCTTACAACTACAGCCATGGCCAAAAGTTTTGAGAATGACACACGTATTGGTTTTCACAAAGTCTGCTGCTTCAGTTTTTGCATATACTCCAGAATGTCATGAAGAGTGATCAGATGATTTGCAATTAATTGCAAAGTCTCTCTTTGCCATGACAATGAACTTAAGAGCTGATTCAGAGCCGCTCGCTAGATGTGTATGCAAATTGCGTAGGCAGTGCAATCGCACAGCAATGCATTTGCACGCCCAGTATTTCTTAGAGAGCGATCACATAGTGTATGCAGACACCCCCCAGCCTGTCTTAAGATCCTCACTTGTGCACATCATGCCCAGGAAGTGTATCCAACCATCGGTACATTACCATACCCTGCCGCAAGCACTGCGAGCACTTCTGTGTAAATACAAGCCAGGTGACGTGTACTATGATGCTGTCTTATAATTATGCACACTTCTAAAATGCAGTTGAGATGCTCAGGTATGCCTGTGTTTGCACTCCACTCCCTTGCTTTTAATGGCCAGCCCCTGTTACCACCTACAAACTGCTTCCCCTGTCACTCACTCTGCTGGGCTGTCTATGCGCAGTGAGCGAACACATTGTGAGCTTTCGCTAAGGTATGCGCACTGCGATGCATACACACTGCATACCATCGGCAGCAGTGAATGTTTGCATCTTAGCAAGTGGGTCTGAATGAGCTCCTTAATCCCAGAAACAAAATTTCCACTGCATTTCACCCCTGCCACAAAAGGACCAGCTGGCGACATGTCAGTGATTCTCTCGTTAACACAGGTGATGCTGATTGAGTTAGAATTAACAGACTGGAAGCTTTAAAAGGAGGGTGGTGCTTGAAATCATTGTTCTTCCTCTGTCAACCATGGTTACCTGCAAGGAAACACATGCAGTCATCGTTGCTTTGTACAAAAAGGGCTTCACAGGCAAGGATATTGCTGCTAGTAAGATTGCACCTAAATCAACCATTTATCGGATCATGAAGAACTTCAAGGAGAGAGGTTCAATAGTTGTGAAGAAGGCTTCGGGGTGCCCAAGAAAGTCCAGCATGCACCAGGACCGTCTCCTAAAGTTGATGCAGCTGTGGGATCGGGGCACCACCAGTGCAGAGCTTGCTCAGGAGTGGCAGCAGGCAGGTGTGAGTGCATATTAACGCACAGTGAGGCGACGACTTTTGAAGGATGGCCTGGTGTCAAGAAGTGCAGCAAAGAAGCCACTTCTCTCTAGAAAAAACATCAGGGACAGACTGATATTCTGCAAAAGGTACAGGGATTGACTGCTGAGGACTGGGATAAAGTTATTTTCTCTGATGAATCCCCTTTCAGATTGTTTAGGGCATCTGGAAAATCACTTGTCTGGAGAAGGACGGTGAGCGCTACCATCAGTCCTGTGTCATGCCAACAGTAAAGCATCCTGAGACCATTCATGTGTGGGGTTGCTTCTCAGCCAAGGGAGTGGGCTCCCTCACAATTTTGCCTAAGAGCACAGACATGAATAAAGAATGGTACCAAAACATCCTCCAAGAGCAACTTCTCCCAAGAACAGTTTGGTGACAAACAATGCCTTTTCCAGCATGATGGAGCACCTTGCCATAAGGCAAAAGTGATAACTAAGTGGCTAGGGGAACAGGTCCATGGCCAGGAAACTCCCCAGCAGAGCTGTAACTAGACTTTTTGGTGCCCTGAGCCTGAAAGGATATTAGCACCCCCCATTTTTCAAATAGGGACATAACGCACCCAAAAAAAGGGGAAAGGCCTCATGGGGAAGGACCAGGGAAGAGATGGGGTAGGCCAGAAAATGCTTGGATGAAATAAGAGGAAGCTAGAAGTGAGAATGATAATAAACAGAAAATTAACAGGCCTGAACATTGCCGCTTGTCCTGCGGTGCCCTAGTTACAGCCCTGCTCCCCAGACCTTAATCCCATTGAGAACTTTTGGTCAATCCTCAAGAGGTGGGTGGACAAACAAAAAGCCACAAATTCTGACAAACTCCAAGCATTGATTAGGCAAGAATGGGCGGCCATCAGTCAGTATGTGGCCCAGAAGTTGATTGACAGCATGCCAGGGCGAATTGCAGAGGTCTTGAAAAAGAAGGGTCAGCACTGCAAATATTGACTCATTGCATAAATAAACTTAATGTAATTGCCAATAAAAGCCTGACACTTATGAAATGCTTGTAATTTTACTTCAGTATACCATAGTAACATCTGACAAAAACACAGAAGCAGCAATTTGTGAAAACCAATACTTGTGTCATTTAAAACATTTGGCCATGGCTGTACATTTGCTGGGAGTGTATTCATTAGTATTAATGTATGTTCTCAGACCTGTGCCTTATTTCCCCTGTGACTGTATAATCTCCTGACCCTGTGATAAGCCTGTATACTGCATACTCACTCGCTTTAGGATGTTACTGATGCCAGGACTGAGTTCCTTTGGGTAGACTGGGTTATCGTTGAGGACAGATTTTATAACCTCAACAGACTCTTCACCACAGTAAAAGGGTTGGTCTCCTGTGGCCATCTCAAATACCATGACACCCAAGGAAAAAATGTCTGCCATGGCATCATACGGCTTCTTTCTAAGCATCTGTAAAAACATGATGGAGAAACAGATGATTAGTACATTGTCCAACCTGGCAGGAGGCACCGGGTTATGCTGACACCTCTCCTTTTTGTGCACAATGAAACATCTGATGGAAGGAAGAATATCAATGAACATATACAGGCAATTACACAGACAGCATTCAGCTGAGGGTTTATGTGAGAGAAATCAATTACTAAATTAAAATAACTGTTATGATAAATAATGACCGTGTATATTATACTAGAGAGCCAAAGCAAACACCGAGGCAAATGAGGCAATCACAGCAATAAATATGGAGAAAGTGCAATGGTTACTGTTACATAGGAATATGATCATGTACATAAAGCTGTGGTGCCCAGTAGAGTAGTCAGCAGTTGGTATACATGGAGCTGCAGCATGATGCTGGCACATTAGTGGGTGGAGAGACTTGGCAGCATTACTCGTCACTGGAATCCTCTGTGAATGATGGAAGACAGAAGACACAAGTGACGGGGAAGCTACTGATACTTTCAGCCGCTTATGTCACAGGAAGTGCTGGATAAGGTGCAGCGTGCAGAAGTACACCTGGGGGACTGCAGAGGAAGGACAGCTTGGCCATCTTTTTGGAAGCTATTTAAATATGGAAGTGGGAACATCAAGAGGGGTGAGAGCTCACTGACTGAATGTACCACAAGGTCATAAGACTCATTTGGGGAATGAATACCCTGTGGAAACCATTCATACACTGTACTGCCTACTATATATTGTTACTGAATCATTCCTGGTATAGGCTTTTCCTCTTTGGTAAAAGGTTTTTATTAATGTAAACTCACTCATCTACTAAGCTCTCACCCACACCACTCCTCCCTACATCTCCAGCCTCATCTCCTCACATGCTTCCTCCCACCCTCATCTCTCTGCTAATCTCCCTGATCACCACTTCCCACTCTCACAGTCAGGACTTCTCCTGTGCCTCTCCTAACCTCTGGAACTCCCTCCCTCACTCCATTAGTCTTTCACCTGCTTCCCAGACTTTACATGTATTGTTTTCATTCTACCCTACTACCCTCCCTACTACCTCTATAGTCTCTGCCCATCTCTACTTTACCCTCTGCCCCCTATTGTGTCCAGCTGTATAAAGAAAGAAGTGTCCACCCATATCCCCTATAGATCATAAGATTGTGAGAGCAGGGCCCTCTTCCCTTTTTTCATCTCTACATAATTATGCTAAGTGAACATTGCAATGCTTGGGTCTATTCATAAATAACAATGTTCCCACACCATGTTGCCGCATATCACAGTGATAGCAATGTGACATCTTAAATAGGAAGAAGCGGTGATAGCCTCTTTCTCTGGCCAAAAACTCCACTTCACTGCCTAATAATTACACCCCTATGTGACTATGGGCCTAATACAGAGGTGAATGCAGTGAGCGATTTTTTTCTACATACTGTGATTGATTAGTAACGATGGGGGGGAGGTAACGGGGGTGAGGATACAAAAACACAGGCATGTCACCACCGTATTCTGGGCCCCTCCTAGTCAGTCTCTGCGCATTTGTTTGCAGATGGACTGGGCCCGGCCTCTTAGTTGAGACGGACATTATGAGACACCATAGGGTTGCTCAGAAGTTCAATTCTGGGACCGATGTTGGGGCTATTGTATGTAAGCGGCGCATCCGAGACACCGGCCGGTGGGCATCTCTGTACACAAGACAGCGGCTGAGTCATTAACATATTTTCACAAGTCCGCTGCATCCGAAATCTCAGTTACAGTACGAATGCAACAGCTGCCACCTCTGCATCAGCCCCTATGTAACATTGCTTACTTGGATATATTAGTCTGTACTTATATAATTTTGTGTCACTTCTCTTCCTCTTGAAAAAATTCTTCTGGACTATAACCTGATTCAGAGATGGACCCTAATCATGCTGCAAATGTGTACACAGCGACTGTGCAAGAATATGCAAATGTCACAGTCACCTAGAATTGTATTGAGCCGCCCACCGGTGACTTCACAAATCCAAGTGACTGTACAAAGACCCAGCATTAGTCATAGATCAGTCGATTATCGGAGTCCTGAGTAACCCTATTGTCACACAGAGTGTCCACGGCAACTGAGAACCATTTTTCTGCGTACGGGATCACAGACAGCGACATGCACCCAAAATGGTCACCAAATGCCTCCCCCTTTACTCCCCCCAAATGTTCCCGGCCTGTCAATCACACTGCAAGAAAATAGTCGCTCCGACAGCTGGCGGTAATGGAACTTGATACATGCTCAGATTCCGATAATTGCTCAATTGTGCAAACATCTGCATTGCGGTCCTGATTCAAAGTAATATGCAAACCCGATGGTATGTGTACTATTGCGATGTTAGAAGACTGGTGCATGTGCAGGATCTGTACTACACAGGCGCCAGTCTCTACTGCAAGATCTCTCACAGTTCCCCAAAGCTAGAGCCTGATTCACAGGCTGCGGCCATTTGGGGGCGGGGAGTGGGTGGAGCTAGCCTCCATGTCTTGTCCCATTATTGTAGGAGTGTTGAGGCCAGGGTCTGCGTCTTCCAACACAAACTTCCTGGCCTTGACTACGCAGCAGCTAGGGGCAATCTGAGTAACCTCAGGGTTACTTAGATTGCAGGTTGTCTTGAAGAACATCTGATGCTGCGTCTTAGGGCACAGCAATTGTATCTGCGATGCTGTCATGAGGCCTCTATGTACACCAGACGCTTCCTGCTGCATTAGTATATCAGTTGTACGGTATTGCACAGCTAATTCCCTGCAGCTGTGCAATACCACACAATGCTGGCTTAGGCCCTGTATCCATCCCTGACTCAGACCCTGCGTCCATCCCTGACTCAGACCCTGCCTCCATCCCTGACTCAGACCCTGCGTCCATCCCTGACTCAGACCCTGCCTCCATCCCTGACTCAGACCCTGCGTCCATCCCTGACTCAGACCCTGTGTCCATCCCTGACTCAGACCCTGCATCCATCCCTGACTCAGACCCTGCTTCCATCCCTGACTCAGACCCTGCGTCCATCCCTGACTCAGACCCTGCATCCATCCCTGACTCAGACCCTGTGTCCATCCCTGACTCATACCCTGCATCCATCCCTGACTCAGACCCTGCGTCCATCCCTGACTCAGACCCTGCATCCATCCCTGATTCAGGCCCTGCGTCCATCCCTGACCCAGACCCTGCATCCATCCCTGACTAAGACCCTGTGTTTAGATATCATTAAGAACCAAGATGTTGTCCGATTAATAGTGAAATGGAGATACAGTATGAGAAGCCTGTAGACAATTAATCTGTTACTCACCTCAGGGGCCATGTATCCCACCGTCCCAGCAGCTCCTGATATCTTCTGGCCATTGGTGTTTTTAACTGCGAGGCCAAAATCACCAATTTTGGCATGGCCAACAGCATCCAGGAGCACGTTCTCTGGTTTGATGTCCCTGTGAGGAGAATGAGTGTAAGTTCTGCCTGTCAGACAGCTACCAGCTGTATAACTTTGTTTGTTACAGAGAAAGATTCCCAGAGACACAATAAGAACCATGTCAGCATCACAGTGGGAAAAAGGGATCAGTGATGTAAAACATGGTCACTGTGACTGACAGCTGCATAGAGTCACTATGGGGCCTATTTATTAGTTATCAGGTTTTAGACCTAATAAACATAATTTCTTATCTATATCTATAGTGGCAGCCATTGCCGTGCAGACATCCTAAGTATCCCTTTCCCAATAACTATCTGAAGATGGTGTTAGCTAATGGGGCCAAGCTCCAGAATACTTCACATTCCAGAGCTTGGTAAAATCAGCATATACAGTATGCAGCCCCCATAGAAACCTATAGAAACCTATGGGGGATGCTCTTGTGATTAAACTGGGGGATTGCAGCAGATATCCCCAATATGTGCTGAGATTCCCTATACATACATTCAGGGGTTACTTAATATTTGCAGGTACCACCTAAAAATTGGTATTTTCAGGGGAAATCTATGATAAATAGGCCCCTATGTATGTGGTGGGATAAAGAGGGAGATAAGAGGATGTGTGAAGCAGTCACAAGAACCTCGCCCTACATATCATGTAACTCAAGAATGAATGATCCCCCATTTGCAGAAAAGGGCAGAGACTTCTCTATAGCCTGACCCCCAGCAACATAATAGCTATACTGTAACTGCATTAGGGGGTTACTGTATGTGATCATTAGAAATAATGAGTTACCTATGGATAATGCCCCTTGAGTGGAGGAATTGGAGCCCACAAAGGATTTCTGCTGTTAAAAATCTGATGACGAAGAAAGAACATAAATATTAATAGCAAATATTTTTAAAGTAAAATGACCGATAATGAGATAGTACATTCCCCCTGATATAGTATCAGAGTATAAGAGTGACACATGACATATTATTATCACACATGGGGCGGGATGCATGATGCATTGCACTCACGATGCATTCCACCGGTCATCGCATGCATACTGGTGTTGGTATAGCTGGTATGCATGACGATCACCGCAAAGGACCGCTCTGTCGGTAAGAGCGTCCCTTTGCGATGGAGGGACATTCGGGTCTTTGACCCAGAAGCCCCTCTGGCATGTGCTGTGGAGGATGCTGGGAAGGATTCGATTGGAAACCTCTCTCAGCACTGAGAGAGCCCATGGGCTCCTATTGGTAATCCCAACAGGAAGATGTCGTTACCCACCGCTCCCTCCGAGGCTAGGTGCATATGAGAAATGCACATTTTCAACCACATTTCTGCCCTTGATGCATCCCGCCCATGCTCTTTGTATAGCTGAGTAACACAATGGAGCCCCTGTGTCCAGGAGACTCTGCATTATACACAGACCTGTCACCATGGACACCTATAAAGGCCCAGCCTGGATTTGTTAGGCCGGGTCCTACTGCAGCCCAGGTGCAGGGATAGAAACACTGATGTTACTATTTGTCATATCAATAATAATAATAATAATAATAGTAATAATATACCCACGTTCTCTCTTACCTGCTAGTGGCATCACCTAATGGGGCACTCTTCTCTATTAGCTGGTATAGATCTCCCCCACTCAGGTACTCCATGATGAATATGACGTGTTCCTGTATAGGAATCAGAGAGTATGATATAAGTTACATTATGGACATTACTCTGACACACAGCAGATTATAATCAGTAATACTCAGTCACCACTAGTGATGTGAATGAGGCCCAATGTATACGCTGTATACAGCCCGTCTTCTGTCTGAGATGGGCCTCTACATATATAATGCCCACAGGACACGGGGTAAGTGATTGAGTCAGTGCTGGACAGTGAGGAGCACGGGATGAAGGATCCCAGATACTACAGAAATGTACAGAATTAGGATAATAAACCTCTGTGTCAGAATAATGCGTCATACAATATGTGCCATTGGAATTATGCGGGGGTCCAATAATGGTAAAATAATTGTCTTATATTACAGAAGCTGTGATATTCAGAAGTAAGTTACAATTATGACAGATATAGAGACTCTTACCGGGGTCTGGGATGCTGCATAGCCATGGGTGAAGAAAGTGCTGTTGCCAGTGACTTGCAGGATGTCCCGCTCTATAAATATAGGGTTCTTGCCCCTGAGTATTGTCCTCTTCTTCACCAGTTTTACTGCCAGCTGCTCTCTGCTGTTGGGGTGGGATGCCAGCAGTACCTGCATGAGACAGATAATTTTACTGGTATGAATACCCCTTTCCCACTGCTGCAATAACCCTGGTTATTGCCGTGTCGATCCAAGTCACTGCTCAGTGGAAAATGGTCCTGGAAAAATAACCCAAGTCAAGTGACCGAGGAATCTAACCCAGGTCACGACCAGAGTTGATATCAGAAAGGAACTGAGTATCGGTCCGCTGTAAACAGCATGACCAGAGTCACGATGACCCGGGTCATGTCTCAAACCAGGGGATTGCCTGGCTTCAGTAACGCTTGGAGAATACATCAGCTTCAAAAGTCCACTGTAATGCCGGACCTGGGATATAACTCAGGTCCAGCTGCTGGTGTAAAAAGGGTAAAACCTGGCTCTGACCCGTGCTTACTCTGTGCTCAGTGCTCACAGCTGGGTTTTTGGTGGGATAGGGTATAAGAGTTAGAAGCAATTTGCAATGTTCTTTAGCTGTGGAACCTGCCTGGCTGACACTCCCAAAGATCATTGTACAAACAGGAGACAGCAAGATAAATTGACAATAGCAAGGTGAGAACGTCCCATCACCCCGTAGGGAAAGTACAGGGGATGAGCGTCTTCCCTGAGCCCAGGATTGTAGATCTATTGTGCCCAACATTTATTACAGAATGCCCAATCTCCCCATCTAGTAGATCCTTGTGGGTCTTCACTTGTTCCTGAGATACCAACCATCACCAGCTTCTCAGCCCCTATAGTCTCTGTAATAGCCTGTACACAAGCAGGACATTGAAGTGAGCTTATTTGGTGACTGGGCAACAAAATCTAAGAACAATGGAGCCCCAGTTTTGAGCAGACAGCACCATTTCCATACCTCCCAACTGTCCCGCATGCAGCGGGACAGTCCGGTTCTTCTGGGACTGTCCCGCTGTCCCACCCGCGGGCCGCAGTGTCCAGCAGTAGGGGGAAGTTGGGGGAAGCATACACCGCTGCTCTGCATAGCAGAGCAGCGGATATGCAGAGCACAGCATCTATTCACAGCATGGGGGAGAAGCCCGGGGGCAGCCCAGCATCTCGGAGATGCTGGGTACGCCTTTTAGTGATGTAAATGGGGGTGTGCCATTAGGCCACACCCCCTTTACCATCTCGTAATGCCCCCTTTTCGGGCGCGCATCTCCAGTCACAAGTGTAGGGAGGTATGCCATATCCAACATTGGCCTATTACATGTACTGTAGCTCAGCTCTGTTAAAATGCAGAGCAGAACTGTCCCCTAGCACCTCAGAGGTAACAGAGGATTTCAGAGCAGGGAGTGGTACAACAGGATGTATGATAATAACTTATATCATTGCCATGCATGTGTGCCCTAGCTCCGCCCTGACACCTACACTGGCCACGCCCCTGTCAGCTGTACTAAGCAACAGTCCAAAACCATATATGGAGGTGAGTGTGGGAATGTGCCACTGTATCCTCTATATTTGCCTTGTTACATAGGCCCCATTGTATTTTTAATGGAGAGCTCCCAATGTAAACACCTATGTGCATGTAATGATAATTATATTTAGATATGAGCGGTACAGATTCTGTGGAATCCAAACCGCTCTGAACATAGGGGATCCGAGTCCACCCGAACCCTGTTCGAGTGTTCCCTGCCTGACTCGGATCCCCGTTAGAGGCCGAGCCGCAGCCTCCTGATGTCGGATTCTCGCGAGAGAATCCAATGTCAGGGCTCCTCTAGTGTAGGACAGACCACTGTGATAGCTGTCTGCCCTACACAGACACAAACACACAGCCACCAGCGGCAGCTGTGTGTTTGTAAAAGCAGCCAATGAGAGTCAGGCAGACTCTTATTGGCTGCTGCACGGAGGGAGACAGTTGGAGCTCACTCATGAGCTCCGTCTTCTGCCTCCCTCCACGCGTAACAGAGTAGAGCAGAGTGTACGGAGACAGGAGCGGGGATTCAGGTAAGTACTACTGGGGGCCTGCTAATGGGGGCACTACTACTGGGGGCCTACTACTGGGGGCACTACTACTGGGGGGCATACTACTGGGGGCATGCCAATGGGGTCACTGATACTGGGGGGCATACTACTACTGGGGGCATGCTTATGGGGGACTACTACTGGGGGCCTGCTATGGAGGGCATACTACTATGGGGCATACTACTGGGGGAATGCTAATGGGGGCACTACTACTAGGGGGCATACTACTACTGGAGGCATACTACTGGGGGCCTGCTAATGGGGGCACTACTACTGAGGGCCTGCTAATGGGGGCACTACTACTGAGGGCCTGCTAATGGGGGCACTACTACTGGGGGGCATACTACTATTGGGGCTTGCTACTGGGGGCACTGCTACTGGGGGCACTGCTACTGGGGCCTGCTACTGGGCATGCTAATGGGGGCACTACTACTGGGGGCCTGCTAATGGGGGCACTGCTACTGGGCGGCATACTACTACTGTGGGCACTACTATTGGGGGCCTGCTAATGGGGCACTACTACTGGGGGCACCGCTACTGGGGGCATACTACTGGGGGCATGCTAATGGGGGCACTACTACTGCGGGCCTGCTAATGGGGGCACTATTACTGGTGGGCATACTACTGGGGGCATACTAGGGCATGCTACTGGGGGCACTACTACTGGGGGCCTGCTAATGGGGGGCATACTACTGGGGCCTGCTAATGGGGTGCACTGCTACTAGGGGGGCATACTACTACTGGGGGCACTGCTACTTGGGGCATACTACTGGGGGCATGCTAATGGGGGCACTGCTACTGGAGGCATACTGCTACTGGGGGCACTACTACTGGGGGCCTGCTAATGGGGCCCTACTACTGGGGGCCTGCTAATGGGGGCACTGCTACTGGGTGGCATACTACTACTGGGGGCACTACTAATGGGGGCACTACTACTGGGGGGCATACTACTGGGGGCCTGCTAATGGGGCACTACTACTGGGGGGCATACTACTGGGGGCACTGCTACTGGGGGGCATACTACTACTGGGGGCACTGCATAGGGAGCCCTACTATTAAGGAGAATGCTTAGGGGGCACCACTACTGGGGGCATTGTGTAAGGGACACCACTGCTGTGGGCATTGTATAAGTGGCACTACTACTGTGGGCATTGTATAAGGGGAATTACTACTTTGGGCTTTGTGTTTAAGGGTCATTACTGTGGGCATTGTGTAAAATGGTCACTACTGTGGGCATTGTGTAAAAAGGTCACTACTGTGGGCTTTGTGTATAAGGGTCACTACTGTGGGCATTGTGTAAAAGGGTCACTACTGTTGGCATTGTGTAAAAGAAGCACTCCTGTGGGCATTGTGTAAAAGGAGCACTCCTGTGGGCATTGTGTAAAAGGGTCACTACTGTGGGCATTGTGTAAAAGGGGCACTACTGTGTCGTAACATAAATAAGAGACACTACTTTATGGTGTAATGTGAATCAGGGGCACTATGTGCTGTGTAATGTGAATAAGATTGTGCACTGTGACTCCTAAGGCCGTAGCCCACTTTGTAAACAATTACTGTGATTCTGCTGGCCGTACCCCACTGGGTGGGTGCACTACTTTTCATTTCTGCCACTGCTGTGTGGCAATCTGTCATTGATGTGCTTTATACTGTGGTGTTTGCGCCGCTGCTTTGTCGCTTGGTAACCAGTCAGCTCACTGCAACCTTTGGCCAATAATGGTGAAAACTATAATTTAAACTGTGAGGTGGTCTAAATTGACTGGAAATGACTGGAAATCAAGGTTATTTAGGTTAATAATACTCTAGGAAGAAAAAAAAGCCCAATTTATGTGATTTTAGCTTTTGTTTGTCAAATTTTGGAAAAAAATCCAAATCCAAATCCAAAGCAAGACGACGAATTAGAACCAAATCCAAATCCGTCAAAAATGGTCCTGCGCACATTCCTAATTATATTATATAGTTATTAAAGCAAAGTTCTTAAGATATATTTGCTGCATTGTTTACAGGTAAGTCACCAAATATGTACTAATCACTTACCTTCCCGAAACCGCCCTCTCCAATAATACTGTGGTAGATCAAACATTCCAATATATGAGAGGCAGCGGCTGTTTCCGGGGGGCTGGCCGGAGGGGTCCCACTTACACCTTGTGGCATAAAGAGAAATCACATTTATTGACTGATATAAACATAGATATTTGGCAATATTTCATTTTAAGGTTTGAGATAATTATATCATAGAAAGTATTTATACCCTGTATTATATAGTGTTATGTTGCCTAATTATATGTTGTTGGGGTGTAAGAGAAATGAAATAAATGAATAGGGAATAGCTGCCAGCATTGGATAGGACAATGTAACAGTCACAGGTGCTGCAGAATAGTAATAACAAGGTATAAAGACGTTGCAGAGTTAGGTGATAGGGAAAGGACGTGAATGGTGGTGAGAGGTGAGAACATGACGTCACCGTATTGCACATGTGCACAATTTGCACAAGTATTGTGAGCATCAAACACTTATCACCCCTTGTGCTGTGTGGTGGGGATCAGGGGTGTTATAGGTAAGTGCAGCACAGTCCTGTATCTGGCATCTCCCTGAGCATCACACATATTAGGGTCAGAATTATGTCAGACCTGTGCGCTCTGTAGCCATATGCTCAGCACTTACACACAGGAGGTGCAGGAGCCACACTTACCATGTAAGTACTAACCTACACCTCACTTACTTCTCTATTACATTACATGTGAGGGGAGATATATCAAACCTATAGCAACCAATCAGCTTCTGTCATTTTAAAGCTTTTTATCGTTAGACAATTTGATACATCTCTCCCTTATTAGTGTTTTCAAGCAAAAGGCTTTTTACCTGCTCTTCCCTTTTTAAATTTCTTTTGATGGTCTGGGGCTTCACTTTTGTGAGTTCTCTTATTGCCCCTCCGAGCTGTGAGCTCTATGATGGGAGCACTGGGTCCCTCTCCTGGGCTGTCATGTCTCAGCTCCTCCTTCTTTTTCTTATTGCAGCCAGTGTCCCCGGTCTTCTCTAAGGGTCTCTTTACAGCTGATCTCTTGCTGATGGTGCTGTCTACCTTGGGCCTCTTATTAGGGGCCTTACCTGGCTGCTTTGATGTTCTAGCCTGGTTCCTGTTGTTCTTACACTGATGGTCCTCTCTCACCTCAATATCTCCTCCCTCTGTGATATTGGGAGAATCTCCTCTTCCCACACAGATATCCTCCTTATTACTCCTACTACACTCCTTAATAGGAGACCTGTTGTTATCAGGTCGCCTTTTCCTCTTTCTTGATCTCATATCAAGATAAATCAAGAAAAATAAACAAAAATTCGCTAAGCACGAATAAAATCGCCTTCACACTGCAATAGGTGAAAACACACAAACGTATCTTGTGCAGGTAAGCAACTGAGCCAGCAGCTCTATGACATCATAAAGCTTTGTGACATCACCAGCTGCTGTAGGCCCAGTGTCACTGCTTGTTACCCACAGTGCCTATAATACAACCATGTTTATATAAATTACTGGTGGGCCCTGTCCCAAGCACTGTGATGGGAATCTTTGGGGTCCAATGTGTCACCCAAATCTCATATGTAATTACTGTACTTATTTAGCCTATCAGGGTCAGGTGATACCTGTCTGCTTGTAAAAAACAATAAAAATGGGCTGCTATAGTGTGATCCACAGGTTACATTCAGCTTTTATTTTATATCAGTAAAATTATATACAAAATTATTAAAATTTAGCAAAATATAATAATAGAGCAATCTTAGGGCCTCATTTACTAACGAGTTTTATCACCAAAATGAGTGATAAATGTCACTGTGTATGATAAATGGTGCTCCAGCCAATCAGCTCCCAACTGTCAACTGTTAGAAAAATTACAGTTGGGAGGGAGCTGATTGGCTGGAGCACCATTTATCATACACAGTGAAACTTATCACTCGTTTTGATTATAAAACTCGTTTGGAAATGGGGGCCTTAGTGTCAAAAAGATAGGAAATTATGAAATAAAAACTACTGTATTTTTATTCCTGAGATATCTCAAAAACTTTCTGGGGCTGTTTCAGAGTTGGGTGCAACGCAAAGAAAAACGGAATGTTTTTTGCACCAGGACAAACCATATTGTACTACAGGTGGGGCGGATTTATAATATGCAGAGATATTTAATTTTGGGAGGGGCGTGTCCTATCTGAACTCTAATTTGAAGTGTAAAAATAAAGCTGCCCAGCATTTGTAGGCTACATGCTAAATCAGCCATTATTTACCCTGCATTCAGAAGGACAGCGTAAGGCAGGTGCAATCTGACTGAGCCAGGTTAAACCCCGTGGTTGTGATAGCAGTATACCTATGAGAATGTTGTTGTTAGTGTCAGACATTAGAATTAGCCTATAGGGTTCCTAGGGGGTGTGGCCTTGCTGGTATATTCGGTCTGATATGCATACAGTAGATTCAGCCTCTTTGTTTCTGGAAACAATGTTTTTGTTTTTGCATGTTTGTTTGCTATGAGTGTTGTGGCGGACAGAACGGTAGTGTGTTTTTAGTCGTTATACAAGTTAGATGGGTGCGCTCTCCTTGTTCAATTATAGGCCAAAATGTCCTACAGGGAAATGACATAGCCCGTCCGGGCGTGCTTTTTCTGGAGAGTTGAACTCTAACGAGTGATGTGTTTGGTCTGCGTGTTTTTTGCGGGACTGTCCGTTCTTTGTTGTCCACCACCATACTAACTTTAAGCTCACAATCAATTTCAATTGGCAAGATCTAATGGTCTAATTCGATAGCCCAAATTCAATATTTAATTAATTATTATTAATTATTAATAATCTGTTGTCAAATAAAATTGACCTTTAATTTTAAATCCAACTGTTGTTGTCCGTGTGTTTATTTTTAGATAAGTTTTTAGTCGTTTTAAGTCTGTAAGGTATAGTGCACATATCAACCATTAGGGAGTTTAATAAAATACATGCATTTGCACCTTTGCATTGTAACATGGTTTGTCCAGGTGCAAAGTTGCTGGCTTTGTTTTAATTGACATTGCTCCAAATTTAGAGTCAGCCCCTTTATCTCATGTTAGGGGTGTTGCAAATAAGGGCCAAATGTAATTGCAAGCGAATTGTGGAAGCCGCCATGATTCCGGCGAGATAGTCTTTACATTTAAAGCGATAATTAGTTTAAAGGCAATATCAGCTTTAAACCTAGTGACTATCTCACCAGAATTGTGCCGGCTCCTGTAAATCGCAGGCTATTACATTTGGCAAAGATACTTTAATATCTACACTAGGGGTCAAAAGATTTACAACACCCCCATTTTTTCAGTTTTTATTGAAATTTTTTTTGCAATTCAAGTCTAGTTAATAACCTTACACAGGGAAGCCCTGAGCTGTTAGAGGATATGGAAAAGAGTTTAGCTTAGCCAAAACTGTGGAAATGTTACAGTTATAAGAAAACACCTTTTTCAGGGAACAAGCAATGGGCTAAGGGCCTGATTCAGAGCCGCTCATAAGCGGCAGTACGCTCATTCTGAGCGATGTTTGCCCATCTGCGCATGCGTAGGGTTTTTAATACGCATGCGCGAAACAGTCAGTGCGGCCGAAAATCATTTGTTCGCTATATAGCGAATGCCTGCTATTTTGAGTGACAGAATGAGGCATATGTGGGTGGTAACAGGGGAAGTTGCTTGAAAACGGGGAGTGGAGATCAGAACGCAGGCGTGCTTAAAGGCAAAACGGGCGTTTTATGGGTGTGCATAATTAATACAGCAGCGTCATTGACCACGTCAGTTGGTTGTTTTATAGTCAGAACTGCTCGCAATATAGTGGTAGGAAAAACCATCCACAAGAATAGCGAGCAGTTCATACGCTGTTCGATGTACTCGATTAATCTAATAAATAGCGGACATGACGTATGATGCGAGCGGCCAGGGGGGCGTATTTTTCAAATAAATGTTCGCATGTTTTGTTCGCTCATTCAGACATGGAGGCGTCAACAGACCGCAAGGAGCGAACGGTTCATTTGAATAGCCACCCCCTTTTTCTGAGCGAGCGAGCGCTAATTGCGTCCGGCTCTGAATCAGGCCCTAAGACCTTACAGCTGTTCTGCAGCAATGACAAAGAGACTTGCCTGGGCCATGATGTACAGTCAGTGTACTACTGAAGACTGGGAGAAGGTATTTTGGGCTGATGAATCCAAACTTTAAATCTTTGGCTCATCATGCAGGGTTTTGTACACTATCGAGTAGACAAAAGGATGGTTTATCAATATGTGGGGTTTATTTACTAAGCGTTGGCTTGTAATAGCCACCACTTCCACACATGTTTTAGCCAAATATTTAAAAGGCCAATGCTTTTAATAGCAAAACTCTCCATTTTTTTTTTAGTAAAAGCATTGACCTTTTTAAATTTCAGGCTGAAACACACCAGAGTAGGAAGCGAGATCGTCTGGGGCTCTTTTGCTGGAACCGAAGTCAGCAACTTGCATGAATTTACTGTCACCTGGAACCAAAAGGGTGACCTCAGCATTTTGCAGTGCCATGCAATACCCTCTGCTCTGCATCTAATTGGTCAAGAGTTCATCCTATAACATTAACCTGAAACATATGTCCAGGCTATGGGGCAGATGTACTAAGCTCTGGAAAGTGATAAATTGGAGAGTGATAAACTACTAACCAATCAGCTCCTAACTGTCATTTTTCAAACACAGCCTGTTACCATGACAGGAGCTGACTGGCTGGTAGTTTATCACTCTCCAATTTATCACTTTCCAGAGCTTAGTACATCTCCCCCTATGTCAGAACTGCCTTCCAAGGAAAAGAATTAGACGGTAGGCTTCATATCGTGGAATGGACAGCACAGTCTCCAGACTTAGGGCCTGATTCAGCTTTGGGAATAGAGTAAGATATAGCAAGTAACTGTGAACCTGGACAAACCATGTTACAATGTGGTGCAAATACATATATTTTGTGTGGTAAATACTGGCTGCTTTTGCATGTAGCCCACAAATACTGCACAACTTTATTTTTACACTGCAACTTAGATGACAGTTTGGGCTCATCCCTCCCAAATCTAAATCTATCTGCACATTTTATATCTGCCCGACCTGCAGTGCAGCATGGTTTTACCAAGGTGCACGGTTACTTGCTATATCTTACTATATTCCCAAGGCTGAATCAGCCTGTTAAACCCAATTGAGCTGGCTTGGGATAAACTGCACAGAAGGGTAAAAACAACTAACCAATAAGCTCAATACATTTGTGAGAACTTCAGCAACAGTGTTGGAAAGAACTTCCCGAACTCTGAGCCTTATACAGAGATGTACGCCATGCTGATATTTATGCAGATTGAGCGATTGTTTACCATCGCACATGCATGTAACCTGCACTGTGCATGTGCATAGATTATTTTGTGACTGCGCTCGCACAGAGGAGTCAATCGCAGAGTGAGTGACAGGTAGTCAGCATTTGGGGAGGTAACGGGGGAGCGACTAGGCATATGCAGGTGTGTCTGACAGTTTAAACGCCATTTCATGGGTGGGCATAAATAAGCCATTGCGATCTCCTTCGCAGCATGAGAGCTCTCTGTGTGTCAGTTGCTGTGTTTGAGACAGGTCAGACTTGCCACCTATGCTGCATGGCTGCCCGATCTACATCGATGTTACCGATGTTTATGCTGGTGTGAGACATCGGATGCATATGAGAAGGCAGCAGTGAGCATCTCTATGCTTGTGCAAGGTTTGGAGACATTAGCATATTTCTGCAATTGCGACCCATGCAAAATCGCAGCTCTGAATCAGGCCCTCTATGTGATTTCCATGGTAGAAAGAATGACTATGAGTAAAAAATGTAGATTAAAACTTGTACAATGAGACAATAAACTGCAAGCACTTCACTAAGAACTGGAAACATGTGGGTGTACTAAATCTTTTGAATTTGTACCCCTATATTGGGCCTGATTCATCATAGATCACAACTGCATAAATTAGCCACTGCGATGCCATACAAAGCCAGGGCCGAAATTAGGGGGGGACTGGCAGGCCTCGAGTCCCGGGCCCGGAGACAGCGGAAAGAGAGGGGGCCCGGGTGCTGCAGTCTTGCACTTGCAGCCCTGTTCAATGGAAATACAACACTGCCGGCTGCTTGTCATTTATTGTGCCGCCGCGAGCCAGCCGGAGCTCGCGGACCGGCAGCCAATCAGGAGCAGCGATTGGCTGATGGTCCGCAAGTTGTGATTGGCTCACAGTCACGCCATATTGGAAATGCCGATGCACAGATGCAGCGCTACTACTAGAGCCACCCCGGCCCCTCCCTCTCTCTGCTCTCTCAGCGCTGACTCTGGTTGGCTGGCTGCACCAGCGCAGCCAGTTGAAAAAAATTAAAAAAAGGTACCATACTACTCCCCCCCCAGTCCAGCAAGCTGTCCCTGCCATTCTTCCTTGCCCTGTGCTTCTCCCTAGTCCTACCAGCCTTCCCTGTCCTGCCCCCTCCTCACAGGTCTTAGTAGCAGTTGTAGTAAATAAGTATATGGAGTAGTGTCTCTTTATTTACTACTATTGCTACTAAGACCTGTGAGTGCCGCTCGTGACTCTCTTTTATATATATATATATATATATATATGCTGCTTTACTGCTTTTTAAATTGGTTTACGCAAATTGGTGTCCGACCCTCTGGTGTAGCTCCACCCACCTCTGCCAACCCCCCCCACCCTCCTTGGTGGGGGCCCTGCCTATTCTCTCCCCATGATTTCTGATGGCAGCCCTGTACACAGCTCAGGCATGCCTACCCTCCTGATTTGGCCGGGAGCCTCCTGAATATTGGGTGCCACTCCCGGCCCCCTGGAAAGGCAGGCAAGTATCCCGACATTCCCCAACCCTCCTGACCTCCCCCCAGAATACACTAGAAATCCCCACAGCGGGGGGGCTGTTGACGCGATTCGCACTGAATCGCGTCATCGTGGGCCTGTCCCTGCTTCACAGTGCTGAAAATAATGGCATTGTGAAGAGGGGGTGGGGCCACGATGGTGCGATCACACAGCCCCGCCCTCGGCTCCACCCCCAAACGTGTCACAGCTGTCCGGACATGACCCCCGCTGTTAGCCGACAATCAGCTCCATCCCGGAAGGAGGGAGCTGATTGTCGGCAAGTATAACACAGCCTGAGGTTACATTGCATGCGATGAGGTTAGCAAATTCTGAGTCAGACCTGTAATTGTGTGTGAGGCTCCGATGGTGCTCGATGTTACCGATGGTTTTGCAGACTTGCAATGTGTTATGGATGTGAATAAGGTGAAGTGGGCGTCCTTATGTTAGGCTGTAATGGGATTGTGATTGCAAACATTAGCATATTTTCGCAGTGGGTCTCCGTGCGTAATTGCAGCTATGATCGCAATAGCAATTGTAATGAATCAGGCCCTGTGTTACTTATCTCAGGGGGAACACTGATGGTAAGTCTGGTCACTGAGTGATTCTTAAATGGACCCAGTTTTCCAAAATATTGATTATGTTTTATTTTTGTAGTTCAAATACCTAAATAATATTATGGGGTGTGTCCACCATTATATATGTGAGAATTATATTACACAGTGGTGATACTGACATGCATTGTGCTATTGGTGCTTCAATAAGTTTTATTTCTTATGTCTCTAATGTAAGTATTTAATAGAATATTTATTATTGAAATGTTAGAACTGGGGGGGAGAAGATCCCTGACAGGTGCTCACTGTCATAGTGTCCCTAGTAGGGTCCTCCTCCTAATCACCATTGAAGACCATCAGTAGGGACCTCCGGCCGTTTTCACTAAGGAAAAAAAGAATAGAATTAACTATTCAGCGCGTTTCGTCCTTTAGTGTGACAAGCAAGGGAATAGTCATGGGTGATGGTGACCTTCACCGGGAGGATAAACGGTCATCACAAGCACTGGTGCCTCAGCCACCCAGGTATCACCTAATAGTACTTGTGCACTGAGGGTGAAATGTGGGTGTGCAAGGATTGCTGATACCGGAAGGAAGGGGACAAGGACAGGACACACACACGGAGTGTATACTCACCATTGTAATACTTGTCACCTTGATTGAGGGTCAGTCAGCACCTGTGAGGAGATATTACACAGCCACCCACACAACTACCTCCATACTAACCTAAGTAAGACCGAAGGCTGTCAATTTAAGCCTAAGGGACATTAAACCACAAGTGTTTTGAGTGTTGCCAGTTTAATAACGTGTTGGTTATTGCCACTTTAAGTGTAGCTGGTCTTATGCAGCCAATAAATGGTTCATGAGGAGTGGTCTAAGAGTATATAATGGAGTGATGTATGCAAATCTACCTCTTTGTTACAGTTTTTTTCCAGGACAGGGAAGTACAATGTGTGATGTGAATCTCCTGTATAAATCTCCTTTTTTCCTTTTCTCTTTCTCCTGTTCTCTACCCTCCAGCTATTCTTTTGTTCTCTTACCCTATACTTTCATTCTTTTCCCCTATTCTTCCATGCTTTCCCTCAATCTTCTATACCCCTGGAATTCCTTCCTGGTCTCTCCCTCTTGCCCTTCATAATGTCCCCCCATCGCTCCTGTTAACACTGCCTGCTATGTGTGCTGCTGGGCTAAAACAGCAGGCTCCCGTGCTGCCCAGCTGTTTCTCTTCCCCCCCCCCCCGAGCAGGCCGCCGCGCTTATCGCAGACAGGGCCTGAGGCAGCGCTTGCGCAGTAGGGCAGGGCCGCAGCTATGGCCGTGGCTGTCAGTCCTGCCCTTTATCTTTGCTGTACGGAGGCAACTGGTGGTATCCGCCGCCTCCGATGCTGCCTCCACATGGTGCCCGGCGTGGCCGCGTGACTTAGCAGAGCCGAGGCCAGAAACTTCGGCCCCGCCTGTGCTGTGAGACGGAGCGCGGCTCAGCATGTTGCCGCTGGCTCCGTCTCTATTTTGTTTAACCAGAGGCAGGCAGCGTTGGCTGCTCCGCTGGTTTGGTTCAATGAGCGGCCTGCGGGCCGTTGGGCACCCGCTATTGGGGTGGCGAAGGGCGAAGGGGGCGTGGCTTTGCCCCGAGTGCGGCCACCATCTTAATACTGGGGGGGCTGCTGCTGCCTGCTCTAGGCGCGGCAGGAAATCCTCCCAGGTTCCACAGTCTGCCCTATTTGTGCCCCATAGTATAAGGGACCATACAAAATTAGGATCCCCTTAGTAATGTCACTAATTAACTAACTGGCACACTTCAGTCCCTGTTGATCTTTTAAACTGTGTTACTAGGAGATCTGGAAAACATGCAATGAATATGGTTGTGCAGCCGGTAGTAAATAAATTGGACAGCCAGTAATAAATAACGTGGTGCACCGACTAGGGGATCTGGAAAACATGTAATGAATATAGTGGTGCAGCAAGTAGTAAATAAATTGGAAAGCCAGTAATGAATATAGTTGAGCACCGACAAGGTGACCTGGAAAACATGTACTGTTTGGGGTGCACTGATATAGCCCATCAATAGGATCAATTATTAATACTGAATAATACCCTATCCAGTACATAAAGAGACCAATCTGTGCATCTATGTCCACGGCAGTACATGTTTCTTTTTCTGCCCTCCCCCAGATTCCCCAACTTGCTCAAATGATCTGTAATAGAGCCCACATATGTAATAAAAAGATTCAGCTCAGACAGGATGGCTCTACTTTTGACATTGAATTGATTACTGTGTCTGTTTGTCCTGGCTGTATATGCAAGAATCATTTAATTCCGTATATTCGTATGATGCCTGTTATAGCTGGTTTTCAGTGCTGATTATGCCCTCTTAGTGGTAACATGCTAAAAATCAGGCATTTGAAAGCCCCTCTGTAGAAATTCTGCGTTTGCCTCTGAGCCCTGTCCCACTTTACAAACAAGGGCTGTTAGGTTTGCCCAAGCGGGAGGCACAGGCAGGCCCCTCCTACATATATTTAGCAGAGGTCGCGTGTGTGACCAGTAGCGGTGGGCTCTCCACTACCGCAGTACGCAGTTATGCCTGTAGTTATTTAGTCTCCTATGCATAGAACTAGGCAGTCCTGGCTCCGCTGACCCAGAGTGCTGCCTGGTCGGCTGCCCAACACTGCGTCAGTTGTTACCAGAGTTGGGACCATGGCGCCCATAAAAAGTGTATGTCATAGCGCCCACCCCCCCTGCACACACACTCCCTGTACTGAACCGAGCTAGTGGGGTATGGCAAGCCTGCGGGGGAATACTGGAGTGAAGAGTAAAAACAGCAAACAGTGGCAGTATCCAGTATCTGGGCACTGAGGTACTATTGGTAATAGAACATTTTAGTTATGCACTATCTGACATTAATGGGTAGCTGCTTTGACACTGCTTATTTAAGTATAGCACCTAGGATCTAACTGTGATCTCCTTTGAATCATTGATATCAATTGATGAAAGAGCTTGGCCCACAAAGTCACGGTGCTTGTATTTGTTATACACAGAGGGCTATGGCCCACAAGTCACAATGCTTGTATTTGTTATACACAGTGGGCTAGAGTCCACAAAGTCATGGTGCAGGTATTTGTTATACACAGAGGGCTATGGCCCACAAAGTCACGGTGCTTGTATTTGTTATACACAGAGGGCTATGGCCAATAAAGTCACGGTGCTTGTATTTGTTATACACAGTGGGCTATGGCCCACAGTCACGGTGCTTGTATTTGTTATACACAGAGGGCTATTGCCCACAAAGTCACAGTACTTGTATTTGTTATACACAGAGGGCTATGGCCCACAAAGGCACAGTGCTTGTATTTGTTATACACAGAGGGCTATGGCCAACAAAGTCATTGTGCTTGTATTTGTTATACACAGTGGGCTATGGCCCACAGTCAAGGTGCTTGTATTTGTTATACACAGAGGGCTATGGCCCACAAAGTCATGGTGCTTATATTTGTTATACACAGAGGGCTATGGCCCACAAAGTCACGGTGCTTGTATTTTTTATACACAGAGGGCTATGGCCCACAAAGTCACGGTGCTTGTATTTGTTATACACAGAGGGCTATTTTTTATTTTTTTTACACACAGCCACTTCTTGCAGTCAGTGTGCCCCCTTACACAGTCAACGCCACTTGTGAGTCTCTGGACACAGCACTTAATCAGCAGAGTATTTTGCAGCATACATTAGCATGCAGTGTGCCCCCTTACATACACAGTCACTTTTGCCAGCGCAGCCACTTAGCAGAGTATAATGCAGCATCAGTGTGTGTCCCCTTATATAGCCACTCAGTGATCAGCGCTAGTGATCTAGCCACTCGGTGCCCCCTCAGCCCAGTTGCAGAGTAGCGCACTATCGGAGTGTGCAGGACAAATGGCGCTGAGTCACGGGACTCGGCACCTTATGTAGAAGCGAACTCTCGCCTCTCGGGAGAGTTCAGCACTCTTGCAAGATCCCATGTCAGGACGCAGACGTCTGGCTCGCAGTGGGGATCAGTGATGGCAGGAACATCCGAGCCTCAGCTCAGGTGGACTCGGATCCCTACTGTTCTGAGCGGTTCGGATTCCACAGAATCCGAACTGCTCATCTCTAACTAAAATTCGCACCAACAGCCAAGATGGACAAGTTTGACACATACATGGACCTCAAATAATTATTTGCTAAGACACCCATGCCCCCAACACAAACCAACAAGTAACGACATATACAAACACACCAATCATAAACCCACCTATCAATTCTACCCCAGTTACATAATGGAGAACCATATACAAAGGAACAAAAACATCATTATCAAACCAGCAGACAAATGGGGTGGAATAGTCCTACTAGACAAAGCTGACTACCTTAAAGAAGCGTTAAGAATACTTAGCGATGAAAACACATATAGTAATCTGAAACAGGACCCCACCAAAAATTTTTAGTCAGTACTTCAGAGATTACTTAAAAAGGGACTTCTTGAAAGAATACTCACGAAACAAGAACATGAATTCATTAATATAAAAAATTTGGTAATTCCTGTATTTTACTACTTACTCAAAATTCATAAAGACCAGACACAACCACCAAGCAGGCCCATCATATCCGGAATAAACTCACTCACCGCCAACCTCTCACAATATTTTGATACCTACCTACAACCATATCTAAAGGCGCAAAGAGCATACCTCCGAGACACAACAGACATTCTCAACTGACTAAAAAGCATGAAATGGAATGAAGACTATTGGTTAGTTACTTGTGATGTGGCATCTTTATATTCCATCATAGATCATGAACAGGGTTTAGAGATCACCAGACACTACCTCACTTTGGACACAGAAATGGAAGAAAAACAAATAGACTTCATCATTGAAAGCATACATTTTATCCTAACACAACTACTTTTGGTTCGGCGATGAGTTCTACATACAGACCAAAGGAACCGCTATGGGAACAAGGTTCACGCCAAGCTTTGCAAATCTCTTTATGAGTTACTGGGAGGACAAAAACATCTGGTCCCATCCTAAGCTCGACGCGAACCTCGTTACATGGACGAGATTCATAGACAATGTATTTTTTATTTGGAAAGGAGACATAATTTCACTCACAAACTTCATTACATACATCAATGACAATGAAAACAACCTTGTATTCACCACCAAATATAGCAAATCCCTAGTAGAGTTCCTAGACTTAAACATCTTTATCGAGAACAACAAAATCCAGACAAACACGTTCTGCAAAACAGTTGATGTGAACAGTATGATCTTAGCCTCAAGTGAACACCACCCCAACTGGTTGAATAACATACCAGTTGGGCAGTTCAAGAGGCTAAGACGTAACTGTTCAAAGCTAACAGACTATGACAAACAAAGCACGACAGTAAGATCACAATTTCTGGAGAAGAACTACAACAAAGACCTAGAACAACAAGCATACAAAGAAGTGAGAGAACAAAATAGAGAACCACTTCTAGAATATAAATCAAAGACAGAATCAAATAAGCAAAACAAAGTCCTCTTCATCACACAGTACAATAGACAAGCAAGTCAAATCAAACACGTACTGAAAAAACACTGGCACATATTACTCCAGGACGAGACCTTGGGGGACATCCTACCACCTGTACCAAAGATAGTGTTTCGCAAAGCACCTGATGTGAGAAGCGAAGTAATCAAAAATCACATTCCCCCCACCAAAACTATCCAAACAACACTAAAACCAAAACCAATTACAGGGGGTTTCTACTACTGTGGGACATGCATAGCATGCAAAACAACCAAAGAAGCACAACACCCATACATGCAATAACACTCACTAGCAATGGAAAGGAACTTAAAATAACACTGAATCTCATAGTCATGATTGAGTAACACAGGTCTAGAGACATTTAGTATTGTACACATTAGTTTCCTGTCCAATGACAAGTACCAATCCACCAAGGGAAGAGCACAATCAGTAACCTTATGGTTATTTTCACATAAGTTACTGTAGGGACCTGTGATCGACGATCGCGGGTTGCTACAGTCATCGGTAAGTTGGTGGTGTGCTGGATGATCGATATTTATTATCCAGCATACCAGGAAGGGTGCATAACGATCTGCCATCGATATCGTATCACTGGCAGATAGCTACGTGTGTGCGCATCATTACTGAGTGTTGGAGAACAGCTGCCACAGACAAGTGTGTAACTGTATCCGCCGAGAAGCCGCTGCTTCATATATATAGCCCCAAGTGTCAAGATGAAAATGATATGGTAATAAAAAAGAACTGTAAGAATGCCCCCTGAAATGTGCTGATATTTGCATGTGCCTAGTTTGCCTTTAGGGTGAAAATGAACTACAGCACTAGTCAACATACAAACCAGATGCCATATAAACTTATAAAGCTACATATATACTAAAAATTAAAATGAATAGTCATGTATCGGAATGGATCTGAGAGGACTTGAACATTTGCTCATGGGCCTCCCCTCATGTCTTGAACTGCAGATGGTTCACCTATTTACAACACAGCAGTGTTACTAAGGTATGGATAGGTTACTGTACTCAGTGCTTCTCAAATTCAATACACGGACACACTTATACCCCTTTTACACAAGAGCAAAAACCTGGGTTTTTGCTGGGTCTACCCGGGTCGCAGCTCAGTGTAAAAGGGTCCCTGAAAAATAACCTGGGTCAAGTGACCCTGCAATCCAACCCAGGTAGCTACCAGGGTTGGACCCAGGATGGACCCAGGTAATGGTGCAGTGTAAACGGTGCAACCCGGGTTATCTGACCTGGATCATGCCTAAAATGAGCGGATTGGTGGTTGTGGAGCATTCACCTCCCACTTTTTATGACCTCACAGGTTTAGCAGGGCAGACCTGAGTTCAGTGTGAACAGGGCTGACCTGGGAGTAACCCAGATCAAAAGTGCAGTGTAAATGGGTCTGACCTGGGTCGGATCCATGTCCAAAAACCCAGGTCGGACCTGGGTTTTTGGTGGAAAAGAGGTATAACAGTGCATGTTTTCCAGGTCTCACAAGTGAAATAATTAGATCTACCTGTGGATCTTTCAAAACACATCAGTTGGTAATGAATACACCTGTCTCCAACAAGAATATATTGAAAACATGCACTGTAAGTGTGTCCCGAGGGCTGGATTTGAGGAGCACTGCTCTACTATGAGCTACAGCCAATAACCTGATCCAAAATGTAATCCTAATGCATGTTTTCCAGGTCTCCTCATAGAATCATAAGTTAAATAAATAGTACATTTTAAAATATGTTAAGTCAGTCAGTAATGAATACACTTGTGATCCAGCACAGAGTATGGGAATCATGCACTGTTTCCTGAGACCTGGGGACATATTTTTTAGAAGTGGAGATGTTGCCAATAGAAACCAATCAGAATCTACTTAACATTTAACTAGCACCTTCTAGAACAGGGGTGGGCAATAAGCGGCTCTTCAGCTGTTGTTGAACTACAAATCCCAGCATGCCTTGCAACAGTTTTAGCATGGCCAAATAGAAAAACTATGGCAGGGTATGATGGGATGTATAGTTCTACAACAGCTGGGGGGCCGCTTATTGCCCACCAATATTCTTGAAGGTTATAGCTAGAATCTGATTGGTTGTTATGGGCAACATCTCCATTTCTAAAAACTCTCACTTTACTAAATAGACCTCCTGGAGTACAGAAAAACTGATATAGTCTAAACATGGGCACACACTATACCAGAGTTTATCAAACTCCGCCTCTACATACTAAGTATTAAGGATATCTATGTTTGAGCACAGGTCACATAATTAGTAGCTTAGTCATTTTGATTTACCCATCTGGACTCAAGCATGGATATCCTTAAAACCTGGCCTGTGGCGGCGTGGCTTGGACGCTGAAGATTACGGCAGCATGGCGCCGGAGCTCCACTGTTTTTAATCTTCAAACAGCGCCTGCCGCCGTGCTATCCCGTTCCCCGGGTCAGTCCTGCACTTTCTAACATATTAAAGACCCCCGGGCAGATAATTCACCTGCCAGACAGCCTCTCTAGCCTCCAGACGAAGGGCCCTGGGAGCCAGCAGCAGTGGGGATGCCAGTGCTGAGGCTCTGAACTTCTCCCTGACACGCCGGGATAAAAAGCTGCCGCATCCCCCGCCGCCGATTTATATCCTCGCTCATTACTCACCACAGCTTGCGGAGACACGAGAGAACGCCGCCGGTCAGGCCCTCGTTCCTGTCCCAACATTACAGGTGACAGTTATTCAAGAGAGGGAACTCCCTGGGGAGAAAGGAGTTCGGGGCGCCATTTTAAGTTTATACAAACTCTCACTTTCTCACTAAGCGCTCCCCTTCTATTTTCAAAGCGGCATTTCAGCACAATATTATCTGAAAGTTCTCTAATTAATTACCACAACA
>JAUIMM010001290.1:0-60000 GCA_031769625.1 Taudactylus pleione
CTGCCTCTCACCCCCTCTGCCGTCACCCCCCCACTCACTGCTCTGCCTCTCACCTCCGCTGCTGTCACCCCCCCTCACTGCTCTGTCTCTCACCCCCACTGCTGTCACCCCCCTCACTGTTCTGCCTCTCACCCCCACTGCTGTCAACCCCCCTTCACTGCTCTGCCTCTCACCCCCGCTGCTGCCACCCCCCTCACTGCTCTGCCTCTCACCCCCACTGCTGTCACCCCCCTCACTGCTCTGCCTCTCACCCCCGCTGCTGTCACCCCCTCACTGCTCTGCCTCTCACCCCCGCTGCTGTCACCCCCTCACTGTTCTGCCTCTCACTCCAGCTGCTGTCATCCCCCTCACTGCTCTGCCTACACCTCCGCTGCTGTCACCCCCCTCACTGCTCTGCCTCAGACCCCCACTGCTGTCATCCCCTCACTGCTCTGCCTCTCTCCCCCGCTGCTGTCACCCCCCCCTCACTGCTCTGCCTCTCACCCCCGCTGCTGTCACCCCCTCACTGCTCTGCCTCTCACCCCCG
Organism: Taudactylus pleione; assembly: GCA_031769625.1. Lineage (NCBI taxonomy): Eukaryota > Metazoa > Chordata > Amphibia > Anura > Myobatrachidae > Taudactylus > Taudactylus pleione. The sequence goes on from JAUIMM010001290.1 coordinate 527, forward strand.
CTGCTGTCACCCCCTCACTGCTCTGCCTCTCACCCCCGCTGCTGACACCCCCTCACTGCTCTGCCTCTCACCCCCGCTGCTGTCACCCCCCTCACTGCTTTGCCTCTCACCCCCCGCTGCTGTCACCCCACCCTCACTGCTCTGCCTCTCACCCCCGCTGCTGTCACCCCCCTCACTGCTCTGCCTCTCACCCCCGCTGTTGTCACCCCTTTCACTGCTCAGCCTCTCACCCCCGCTGCTGTCACCCCCATCACTGCTCTGCCTCTCACCCCCGCTGCTGTCACCCCCCTCGCTGCTCTGCCTCTCACCCCCGCTGATGTCACCCCCCCTCGCTGTTCTGCCTCTCACCCCCCGCTGATGTCACCCCCATCACTGCTCTGTATCTCACCACCGCTGCTGTCACCCCCCTCACTGCTCTGCCTCTCACCCCCGCTGCAGTCACCCCCCCTCCCTGCTCTGCCTCTCACCCCCGCTGCTGTCAATTCCTCACTGCTCTGTCTCTCACCCCCGCTGCTGTCACCCCCCTCACTGCTCTGCCTCTCAACCCCGCTGCTGTCACCCCCCTTCGCTGCTCTGTCTCTCACCCCCGCTGCTGTCACCCCCCTCACTGCTTTGCCTCTCAACCCCGCTGCAGTCACCCCCCCCTCGCTGCTCTGCCTCTCACCCCCGCTGCTGTCACCCCCCCCTCGCTGCTCTGCCTCTCACCCCCGCTGCTGTCACCCCCTCGCTGCTCTGCCTCTCACCCCCACTGCTGTCACCCCCTCACTGCTCTGCCTCTCACCCCCCGCTGCTGTCACCTCCTCACTGCTCTGCCTCTCACCCCCGCTGCTGTCACCCCCCCCCTCACTGCTCTGCCTCTCACCCCCGCTGCTGTCACCCCCCTCACTGCTCTGCCTCTCACCCCCGCAGCTGTCACCCCCCTCACTGCTCTGCCTCTCACCCCCGCTGCTGTCACCCCCCCCTCACTGCTCTGCCTCTCACCCCCGCTGCTGTCACCCCCCTCACTGCTCTGCCTCTCACCCCCGCAGCTGTCACCCCCCTCACTGCTCTGCCTCTCACCCCCGCTGCTGTCACCCCCCTCACTGCTCTGCCTCTCACCCCCGCAGCTGTCACCCCCCTCACTGCTCTGCCTCTCACCCCCGCTGCTGTCACCCCCCTCAATGCTCTGTCTCTCACCCCCCCTGCTGTCACCCCCTCACTGCTCTGCCTCTCACCCCCGCTGCTGTCACCCCCCTCGCTGCTCTGCCTCTCACCCCCGCTGCTGTCACCCCCCTCGCTGCTCTGCCTTTCACCCCCACTGCTGTCACCCCCCTCACTGCTCTGCCTCTCACCCCCGCTGCTGTCACCCACCTCACTGCTCTGCCTCTCACCCCCACTGTTGTCACCCCCCTCACTGCTCTGCCTCTCACCCCCACTGCTGTCACCCCCCTCACTGCTCTGCCTCTCACCCCCGCTGCTGTCACCCCCCCTCGCTGCTCTGCCTCTCACCTCCGCTGCTGTCACCCCCACTCGCTGCTCTGCTCTCACCCCCACTGCTGTCACCCCCCTCGCTGCTCTGCCTCTCACCCCCGCTGATGTCACCCCCCTCGCTGTTCTGCCTCTCACCCCCACTGCTGTCACCCCCTCACTGCTCTGCCTCTCACCCCCACTGCTGTCACTCCCCTCACTGCTCTGCCTCTCACCCCCGCTGCTGTCACGCCCCCCTCACTGCTCTGCCTCTCACCCCCACTGCTGTCACCCCCTCACTGCTCTGCCTCTCACCCCCGCTGCTGTCACCCCCCTCACTGCTCTGCCTCTCACACCCGCTGCTGTCACCCCCCTCACTGCTCTGCCTCTCACCCCCACTGCTGTCACCCCCTCACTGCTCTGCCTCTTACCCCCACTGCTGTCACCCCCTCACTGCTCTGCCTCTCACCCCCGCTGCTGTCACCCCCCTCACTGCTCTGCCTCTCACCCCCGCTGCTGTCACCTCCTCACTGCTCTGCCTCTCACCCCCCGCTGCTGTCACCCCCTCACTGCTCTGTCTCTCACCCCCTCTGCTGTTACCCCCTCACTGCTCTGCCTCTCACCCCCGCTGCTGTCACCCCCCTCGCTGCTCTGCCTCTCACCCCCACTGCTGTCACCCCCCTCGCTGCTCTGCCTCTCACCCCCGCTGCTGTCACCCCCCTCACTGCTCTGCCTCTCACCCCCGCTGCTGTCACCCCCCTCACTGCTCTGCCTCTCACCCACTCTGCTGTCACCCCCCTCAGTGCTCTGCCTCTCACCCCCGCTGCTGTCACCCCCCCTCGCTCACCCCCACTGTTGTCACCCCCCTCGCTGCTCTGACTCTCACCCCCACTGCTGTCACCCCCCCTCACTGCTCTGCCTCTCACCCCCGCTGCTGTCACCCCCCTCACTGCTCTGCCTCTCACCCCCGCTGCTGTCACCCCCCTCAATGCTCTGCTTCTCACCCCCACTGCTGTCACCTCCCTCACTGCTCATCCTCTCACCCCCGCTGCTGTCACCCCCTTACTGCTCTGCCCTCTCACCCCCGCTGCTGTCACCCCCTCACTGCTCTGCTTCTCACCCCCGCTGCTGTCACCCCCCTCACTGCTCTGCCTACACCTCCGCGGCTGTCACCCCCCCTCACTGCTCTGCCTCTCACCCCCTCTGCTGTCACCCCCCCCTCACTGCTCTGCCTCTCACCCCCACTGCTGTCACCCCCCTCACTGCTCTGCCTACACCTCCGCTGATGTCCACCCCCCCTCACTGCTCTGCCTCTCACCCCCTCTGCTGTCACCCCCTCACTGCTCTGCCTCTCACCCCCTCTGCCGTCACCCCCCACTCACTGCTCTGCCTCTCACCTCCGCTGCTGTCACCCCCCCCTCACTGCTCTGTCTCTCACCCCCACTGCTGTCACCCCCCTCACTGCTCTGCCTCCCACCCCCACTGCTGTCACCCCCTCACTGTTCTGCTCTCTCACTCCAGCTGCTGTCATCCCCCCACTGCTCTGCCCCTCACCCCCCCTACTCACACCCCCCCTCACTGCTCTGCCTCTCACCCCCGCTGCTGTCACCCCCCTCACTGCTCTGCCTCTCACCCCCACTGCTGTCACCCCCCCTCACTGCTCTGCCTCTCACCCCCCGCTGCTGTCACCCCCCTCACTGCTCTGCCTCTCTCCCCCGCTGCTGTCACCCCCCCTCACTGCTCCGCCTCTCACCCCCACTGCTGTCACCCCCCTCACTGCTCTGCCTACACCTCCGCTGCTGTCACCCCCCCCTCACTGCTCTGCCTCTCACCCCCTCTGCTGTCACCCCCCTCACTGCTCTGCCTCTCACCCCCTCTGCCGTCACCCCCACTCACTGCTCTGCCTCTCACCTCCGCTGCTGTCACCCCCCCTCACTGCTCTGTCTCTCACCCCCACTGCTGTCACCCCCCCTCACTGTTCTGCCTCCCACCCCCACTGCTGTCACCCGCCTCACTGTTCTGCCTCTCACCCCCACTGCTGTCAACCCCCCTTCACTGCTCTGCCTCTCACCCCCGCTGCTGCCACCCCCCTCACTGCTCTGCCTCTCACCCCCACTGCTGACACCCCCCCTCACTGCTCTGCCTCTCACCCCCCGCTGCTGTCACCCCCTCACTGTTCTGCCTCTCACTCCAGCTGCTGTCATCCCCCCACTGCTCTGCCTCTCACCCCCCCTACTCACACCCCCCCTCACTGCTCTGCCTCTCACCCCCGCTGCTGTCACCCCCCTCACTGCTCTGCCTCTCACCCCCCACTGCTGTCACCCCCCTCACTGCTCTGCCTCTCACCCCCGCTGCTGTCACCCCCTCACTGCTCTGCCTCTCACCCCCGCTGCTGTCACCCCCTCAATGCTCTGCTTCTCACCCCCACTGCTGTCACCTCCCTCACTGCTCATCCTCTCACCCCCGCTGCTGTCACCCCCTCACTGCTCTGCCTCTCACCCCCGCTGCTGTCACCCCCCTCACTGCTCTGCTTCTCACCCCCGCTGCTGTCACCCCCCTCACTGCTCTGCCTACACCTCCGCTGCTGTCACCCCCCCTCACTGCTCTGCCTCTCACCCCCTCTGCTGTCACCCCCCTCACTGCTCTGCCTCTCACCCCCACTGCTGTCACCCCCCTCACTGCTCTGCCTACACCTCCGCTGCTGTCACCCCCCCCTCACTGCTCTGCCTCTCACCCCCACTGCTGTCACCTCCCTCACTGCTCTGCCTCTCACCCCCTCTGCCGTCACCCCCCTCACTGCTCTGCCTCTCACCTCCGCTACTGTCACCTCCCCTCATTGCTCTGCCTCTCACCCCCGCTGCAGTCACCACCCTCACTGCTCTGCCTCTCACCCCCGCTGCTGTCACCCCCCCTCACTGTTCAGCCTCTCACCCCCACTGCTGTCACCCCCTCACTGCTCTGCCTCTCACACCCACTGCTGTCACCCCCCTCACTGCTCTGCCTGTCACCCCCGCTGCTGTCACCCCCCTCGCTGCTCTGCCTCTCACCCCCACTGCTGTCACCCCCCTCGCTGCTCTGCCTCTCACCCCCACTGCTGTCACCCCCCTCGCTGCTCTGCCTCTCACCCCCACTGCTGTCACCCCCTCACTGCTCTACCTCTCACCCCCGCTGCTGTCACCCCCTCGCTGCTCTGCCTCTCACCCCCAATGCTGTCACCCCCTCACTCCCGCTACTGTAACCTCCTCACTGCTCTGCCTCTCACCCCCGCTGCCGTCACCCCCCTCACTGCTCTGCCTCTCACCCCCGCTGCTGTCACCCCCTCACTGCTGTGCCTCTCACCCCCGCTGCTGTCACCCCCTCACTACTATGCCTCTCACCTCCGCTACTGTCACCCACCCTCACTGCTCTGCCTCTCACCCCCACTGCTGTCACCCCCTCACTGCTGTGCCTCTCACCCCCGCTGCTGTCACCCCCTCACTACTATGCCTCTCACCTCCGCTACTGTCACCTCCCCTCATTGCTTTGCCTGTCACCCCCGCTGCAGTCACCACCCTCACTGCTCTGCCTCTCACCCCCGCTGATGTCACCCCCTCACTGCTCTGCCTCTCACCCCCGCTGCTGCCACCCCCCTCACAGCTCTGCCTCTCACCCCCGCTGCTGACACCCCCCCTCAGTGCTCTGCCTCTCACCACCGCTGCTGTCACCCCCCCTCACTGTTCTGCCTCTCACCCCCGCTGCTGTCACCCCCCCTCACTGTTCAGCCTCTCACCCCCACTGCTGTCACCCCCTCACTGCTCTGCCTCTCACCCCCGCTGCTGTCACCCCCCTCACTGCTCTGCTTCTCACCCCCACTGCTGTCACCCCCTCACTGCTCTGCCTCTCACCCCCGCTGCTGTCACCCCCCCTCACTGCTCTGCCTCAGACCCCCACTGCTGTCACCCCCCCTCACTGCTCTGCCTCTCACCCCCGCTGCTGTCACCCCCGTCACTGCTCTGCCTCTCACCCCCGCTGCTGTCACCCCCTCACTGCTCTGCTTCTCACCCCCACTGCTGTCACTCCCCTCAACTGCTCTGCCTCTCACCCCCGCTACTGTCACCCCCTTCACTCCTCTGCCTCTCACCCCCACTGCTGTCACCCCCCCTCACTGCTCTGCCTCAGACCCCCACTGCTGTCATCCCCTCACTGCTCTGCCTCTCTCCCCCGCTGCTGTCACCCCCCCTCACTGCTCTGCCTCTCACCCCCGCTGCTGTCACCCCCTCACTGCTCTGCCTCTCACCCCCGCTGCTGTCACCCCCTCACTGCTCTGCCTCTCACCCCCGCTGCTGACACCCCCTCACTGCTCTGCCTCTCACCCCCGCTGCTGTCACCCCCTCACTGCTCTGCCTCTTACCCCCACTGCTGTCACCCCCTCACTGCTCTGCCTCTCACCCCCGCTGCTGTCACCCCCCTCACTGCTCTGCCTCTCACCCCCGCTGCTGTCACCTCCTCACTGCTCTGCCTCTCACCCCCGCTGCTGTCACCCCCTCACTGCTCTGTCTCTCACCCCCTCTGCTGTTACCCCCTCACTGCTCTGCCTCTCACCCCCGCTGCTGTCACCCCCCTCGCTGCTCTGCCTCTCACCCCCACTGCTGTCACCCCCCTCGCTGCTCTGCCTCTCACCCCCGCTGCTGTCACCCCCCTCACTGCTCTGCCTCTCACCCCCGCTGCTGTCACCCCCCTCACTGCTCTGCCTCTCACCCACTCTGCTGTCACCCCCCTCAGTGCTCTGCCTCTCACCCCCGCTGCTGTCACCCCCCTCGCTCACCCCCACTGTTGTCACCCCCCTCGCTGCTCTGACTCTCACCCCCACTGCTGTCACCCCCCTCACTGCTCTGCCTCTCACCCCCGCTGCTGTCACCCCCCTCACTGCTCTGCCTCTCACCCCCGCTGCTGTCACCCCCCTCAATGCTCTGCTTCTCACCCCCACTGCTGTCACCTCCCTCACTGCTCATCCTCTCACCCCCGCTGCTGTCACCCCCTTACTGCTCTGCCTCTCACCCCCGCTGCTGTCACCCCCTCACTGCTCTGCTTCTCACCCCCGCTGCTGTCACCCCCCTCACTGCTCTGCCTACACCTCCGCGGCTGTCACCCCCCCTCACTGCTCTGCCTCTCACCCCCTCTGCTGTCACCCCCCCTCACTGCTCTGCCTCTCACCCCCACTGCTGTCACCCCCCTCACTGCTCTGCCTACACCTCCGCTGATGTCACCCCCCCTCACTGCTCTGCCTCTCACCCCCTCTGCTGTCACCCCCTCACTGCTCTGCCTCTCACCCCCTCTGCCGTCACCCCCACTCACTGCTCTGCCTCTCACCTCCGCTGCTGTCACCCCCCCTCACTGCTCTGTCTCTCACCCCCACTGCTGTCACCCCCCTCACTGCTCTGCCTCCCACCCCCACTGCTGTCACCCCCTCACTGTTCTGCCTCTCACTCCAGCTGCTGTCATCCCCCCACTGCTCTGCCCCTCACCCCCCCTACTCACACCCCCCCTCACTGCTCTGCCTCTCACCCCCGCTGCTGTCACCCCCCTCACTGCTCTGCCTCTCACCCCCACTGCTGTCACCCCCCTCACTGCTCTGCCTCTCACCCCCGCTGCTGTCACCCCCCTCACTGCTCTGCCTCTCTCCCCCGCTGCTGTCACCCCCCCTCACTGCTCCGCCTCTCACCCCCACTGCTGTCACCCCCCTCACTGCTCTGCCTACACCTCCGCTGCTGTCACCCCCCCTCACTGCTCTGCCTCTCACCCCCTCTGCTGTCACCCCCCTCACTGCTCTGCCTCTCACCCCCTCTGCCGTCACCCCCACTCACTGCTCTGCCTCTCACCTCCGCTGCTGTCACCCCCCCTCACTGCTCTGTCTCTCACCCCCACTGCTGTCACCCCCCTCACTGTTCTGCCTCCCACCCCCACTGCTGTCACCCGCCTCACTGTTCTGCCTCTCACCCCCACTGCTGTCAACCCCCCTTCACTGCTCTGCCTCTCACCCCCGCTGCTGCCACCCCCCTCACTGCTCTGCCTCTCACCCCCACTGCTGACACCCCCCCTCACTGCTCTGCCTCTCACCCCCGCTGCTGTCACCCCCTCACTGTTCTGCCTCTCACTCCAGCTGCTGTCATCCCCCCACTGCTCTGCCTCTCACCCCCCCTACTCACACCCCCCCTCACTGCTCTGCCTCTCACCCCCGCTGCTGTCACCCCCCTCACTGCTCTGCCTCTCACCCCCACTGCTGTCACCCCCCTCACTGCTCTGCCTCTCACCCCCGCTGCTGTCACCCCCTCACTGCTCTGCCTCTCACCCCCGCTGCTGTCACCCCCCTCAATGCTCTGCTTCTCACCCCCACTGCTGTCACCCCCTCACTGCTCTGCCTCTCACCCCCGCTGCTGTCACCCCCCTCACTGCTCTGCTTCTCACCCCCGCTGCTGTCACCCCCCTCACTGCTCTGCCTACACCTCCGCTGCTGTCACCCCCCCTCACTGCTCTGCCTCTCACCCCCTCTGCTGTCACCCCCCTCACTGCTCTGCCTCTCACCCCCACTGCTGTCACCCCCCTCACTGCTCTGCCTACACCTCCGCTGCTGTCACCCCCCCTCACTGCTCTGCCTCTCACCCCCACTGCTGTCACCTCCCTCACTGCTCTGCCTCTCACCCCCTCTGCCGTCACCCCCCTCACTGCTCTGCCTCTCACCTCCGCTACTGTCACCTCCCCTCATTGCTCTGCCTCTCACCCCCGCTGCAGTCACCACCCTCACTGCTCTGCCTCTCACCCCCGCTGCTGTCACCCCCCCTCACTGTTCAGCCTCTCACCCCCACTGCTGTCACCCCCTCACTGCTCTGCCTCTCACACCCACTGCTGTCACCCCCCTCACTGCTCTGCCTGTCACCCCCGCTGCTGTCACCCCCCTCGCTGCTCTGCCTCTCACCCCCACTGCTGTCACCCCCCTCGCTGCTCTGCCTCTCACCCCCACTGCTGTCACCCCCCTCGCTGCTCTGCCTCTCACCCCCACTGCTGTCACCCCCTCACTGCTCTACCTCTCACCCCCGCTGCTGTCACCCCCTCGCTGCTCTGCCTCTCACCCCCAATGCTGTCACCCCCTCACTCCCGCTACTGTAACCTCCTCACTGCTCTGCCTCTCACCCCCGCTGCCGTCACCCCCCTCACTGCTCTGCCTCTCACCCCCGCTGCTGTCACCCCCTCAGTGCTGTGCCTCTCACCCCCGCTGCTGTCACACCCTCACTACTATGCCTCTCACCTCCGCTACTGTCACCCACCCTCACTGCTCTGCCTCTCACCCCCACTGCTGTCACCCCCTCACTGCTGTGCCTCTCACCCCCGCTGCTGTCACCCCCTCACTACTATGCCTCTCACCTCCGCTACTGTCACCTCCCCTCATTGCTTTGCCTGTCACCCCCGCTGCAGTCACCACCCTCACTGCTCTGCCTCTCACCCCCGCTGATGTCACCCCCTCACTGCTCTGCCTCTCACCCCCGCTGCTGCCACCCCCCTCACAGCTCTGCCTCTCACCCCCTCTGCTGTCACCCCCCTCACTGCTCTGCCTCTCACCCCCACTGCTGTCACCCCCCTCACTGCTCTGCCTACACCTCCGCTGCTGTCACCCCCCCTCACTGCTCTGCCTCTCACCCCCACTGCTGTCACCTCCCTCACTGCTCTGCCTCTCACCACCTCTGCCGTCACCCCCCTCACTGCTCTGCCTCTCACCTCCGCTACTGTCACCTCCCCTCATTGCTCTGCCTCTCACCCCCGCTGCAGTCACCACCCTCACTGCTCTGCCTCTCACCCCCGCTGCTGTCACCCCCCCTCACTGTTCAGCCTCTCACCCCCACTGCTGTCACCCCCTCACTGCTCTGCCTCTCACACCCACTGCTGTCACCCCCCTCACTGCTCTGCCTGTCACCCCCGCTGCTGTCACCCCCCTCGCTGCTCTGCCTCTCACCCCCACTGCTGTCACCCCCCTCGCTGCTCTGCCTCTCACCCCCACTGCTGTCACCCCCCTCGCTGCTCTGCCTCTCACCCCCACTGCTGTCACCCCCTCACTGCTCTACCTCTCACCCCCGCTGCTGTCACCCCCTCGCTGCTCTGCCTCTCACCCCCAATGCTGTCACCCCCTCACTCCCGCTACTGTAACCTCCTCACTGCTCTGCCTCTCACCCCCGCTGCCGTCACCCCCCTCACTGCTCTGCCTCTCACCCCCGCTGCTGTCACCCCCTCACTGCTGTGCCTCTCACCCCCGCTGCTGTCACACCCTCACTACTATGCCTCTCACCTCCGCTACTGTCACCCACCCTCACTGCTCTGCCTCTCACCCCCACTGCTGTCACCCCCTCACTGCTGTGCCTCTCACCCCCGCTGCTGTCACCCCCTCACTACTATGCCTCTCACCTCCGCTACTGTCACCTCCCCTCATTGCTTTGCCTGTCACCCCCGCTGCAGTCACCACCCTCACTGCTCTGCCTCTCACCCCCGCTGATGTCACCCCCTCACTGCTCTGCCTCTCACCCCCGCTGCTGCCACCCCCCTCACAGCTCTGCCTCTCACCCCCGCTGCTGACACCCCCCCTCACTGCTCTGCCTCTCACCACCGCTGCTGTCACCCCCCCTCACTGTTCTGCCTCTCACCCCCGCTGCTGTCACCCCCCCTCACTGTTCAGCCTCTCACCCCCACTGCTGTCACCCCCTCACTGCTCTGCCTCTCACCCCCGCTGCTGTCACCCCCCTCACTGCTCTGCTTCTCACCCCCACTGCTGTCACCCCCTCACTGCTCTGCCTCTCACCCCCGCTGCTGTCACCCCCCTCACTGCTCTGCTTCTCACCCCCACTGCAGTCAACTCCCTCACTGCTCTGTCTCTCACCCCCCCTCACTGCTCTGCCTCTCACCCCCGCTGCTGTCACCCCCCCTCACTGCTCTGCCTCAGACCCCCACTGCTGTCACCCCCCCTCACTGCTCTGCCTCTCACCCCCGCTGCTGTCACCCCCGTCACTGCTCTGCCTCTCACCCCCGCTGCTGTCACCCCCTCACTGCTCTGCTTCTCACCCCCACTGCTGTCACTCCCCTCAACTGCTCTGCCTCTCACCCCCGCTACTGTCACCCCCTTCACTCCTCTGCCTCTCACCCCCACTGCTGTCACCCCCCCTCACTGCTCTGCCTCAGACCCCCACTGCTGTCATCCCCTCACTGCTCTGCCTCTCTCCCCCGCTGCTGTCACCCCCCCCTCACTGCTCTGCCTCTCACCCCCGCTGCTGTCACCCCCTCACTGCTCTGCCTCTCACCCCCGCTGCTGTCACCCCCTCACTGCTCTGCCTCTCACCCCCGCTGCTGACACCCCCTCACTGCTCTGCCTCTCACCCCCGCTGCTGTCACCCCCCTCACTGCTTTGCCTCTCACCCCCGCTGCTGTCACCCACCCTCACTGCTCTGCCTCTCACCCCCGCTGCTGTCACCCCCTCACTGCTCTGCCTCTCACCCCCGCTGTTGTCACCCCTTTCACTGCTCAGCCTCTCACCCCCGCTGCTGTCACCCCCATCACTGCTCTGCCTCTCACCCCCGCTGCTGTCACCCCCCTCGCTGCTCTGCCTCTCACCCCCGCTGATGTCACCCCCTCGCTGTTCTGCCTCTCACCCCCGCTGATGTCACCCCCATCACTGCTCTGCCTCTCACCACCGCTGCTGTCACCCCCCTCACTGCTCTGCCTCTCACCCCCGCTGCAGTCACCCCCCCTCCCTGCTCTGCCTCTCACCCCCGCTGCTGTCACCTCCTCACTGCTCTGTCTCTCACCCCCGCTGCTGTCACCCCCCTCACTGCTCTGCCTCTCAACCCCGCTGCTGTCACCCCCTTCGCTGCTCTGTCTCTCACCCCCGCTGCTGTCACCCCCCTCACTGCTTTGCCTCTCAACCCCGCTGCAGTCACCCCCCCTCGCTGCTCTGCCTCTCACCCCCGCTGCTGTCACCCCCCCTCGCTGCTCTGCCTCTCACCCCCGCTGCTGTCACCCCCTCGCTGCTCTGCCTCTCACCCCCACTGCTGTCACCCCCTCACTGCTCTGCCTCTCACCCCCGCTGCTGTCACCTCCTCACTGCTCTGCCTCTCACCCCCGCTGCTGTCACCCCCCCCTCACTGCTCTGCCTCTCACCCCCGCTGCTGTCACCCCCCTCACTGCTCTGCCTCTCACCCCCGCAGCTGTCACCCCCCTCACTGCTCTGCCTCTCACCCCCGCTGCTGTCACCTCCTCACTGCTCTGCCTCTCACCCCCGCTGCTGTCACCCCCCTCAATGCTCTGTCTCTCACCCCCCCTGCTGTCACCCCCTCACTGCTCTGCCTCTCACCCCCGCTGCTGTCACCCCCCTCGCTGCTCTGCCTCTCACCCCCGCTGCTGTCACCCCCCTCGCTGCTCTGCCTTTCACCCCCACTGCTGTCACCCCCCTCACTGCTCTGCCTCTCACCCCCGCTGCTGTCACCCACCTCACTGCTCTGCCTCTCACCCCCACTGCTGTCACCCCCCTCACTGCTCTGCCTCTCACCCCCGCTGCTGTCACCCCCCCTCGCTGCTCTGCCTCTCACCTCCGCTGCTGTCACCCCCACTCGCTGCTCTGCCTCTCACCCCCACTGCTGTCACCCCCCTCGCTGCTCTGCCTCTCACCCCCGCTGATGTCACCCCCTCGCTGTTCTGCCTCTCACCCCCACTGCTGTCACCCCCTCACTGCTCTGCCTCTCACCCCCACTGCTGTCACTCCCCTCACTGCTCTGCCTCTCACCCCCGCTGCTGTCACGCCCCCCTCACTGCTCTGCCTCTCACCCCCACTGCTGTCACCCCCTCACTGCTCTGCCTCTCACCCCCGCTGCTGTCACCCCCCTCACTGCTCTGCCTCTCACCCCCGCTGCTGTCACCCCCCTCACTGCTCTGCCTCTCACCCCCACTGCTGTCACCCCCTCACTGCTCTGCCTCTTACCCCCACTGCTGTCACCCCCTCACTGCTCTGCCTCTCACCCCCGCTGCTGTCACCCCCCTCACTGCTCTGCCTCTCACCCCCGCTGCTGTCACCTCCTCACTGCTCTGCCTCTCACCCCCGCTGCTGTCACCCCCTCACTGCTCTGTCTCTCACCCCCTCTGCTGTTACCCCCTCACTGCTCTGCCTCTCACCCCCGCTGCTGTCACCCCCCTCGCTGCTCTGCCTCTCACCCCCACTGCTGTCACCCCCCTCGCTGCTCTGCCTCTCACCCCCGCTGCTGTCACCCCCCTCACTGCTCTGCCTCTCACCCCCGCTGCTGTCACCCCCCTCACTGCTCTGCCTCTCACCCACTCTGCTGTCACCCCCCTCAGTGCTCTGCCTCTCACCCCCGCTGCTGTCACCCCCCTCGCTCACCCCCACTGTTGTCACCCCCCTCGCTGCTCTGCCTCTCACCCCCACTGCTGTCACCCCCCTCACTGCTCTGCCTCTCACCCCCGCTGCTGTCACCCCCCTCACTGCTCTGCCTCTCACCCCCGCTGCTGTCACCCCCCTCAATGCTCTGCTTCTCACCCCCACTGCTGTCACCTCCCTCACTGCTCATCCTCTCACCCCCGCTGCTGTCACCCCCTTACTGCTCTGCCTCTCACCCCCGCTGCTGTCACCCCCTCACTGCTCTGCTTCTCACCCCCGCTGCTGTCACCCCCCTCACTGCTCTGCCTACACCTCCGCGGCTGTCACCCCCCCTCACTGCTCTGCCTCTCACCCCCTCTGCTGTCACCCCCCTCACTGCTCTGCCTCTCACCCCCACTGCTGTCACCCCCCTCACTGCTCTGCCTACACCTCCGCTGCTGTCACCCCCCCTCACTGCTCTGCCTCTCACCCCCACTGCTGTCACCTCCCTCACTGCTCTGCCTCTCACCCCCTCTGCCGTCACCCCCCCTCACTGCTCTGCCTCTCACCTCCGCTGCTGTCACCCCCCCTCACTGCTCTGTCTCTCACCCCCACTGCTGTCACCCCCCTCACTGCTCTGCCTCTCACCCCCGCTGCTGTCACCCCCCCTCACTGCTGTGCCTCTCACCCCCGCTGCTGTCACCCCCTCACTGCTGTGCCTCTCACCCCCGCTGCTGTCACCCCCGTCACTGCTCTGCCTCTCACCCCCGCTGCTGTCACCCCCTCACTGCTCTGCCTCTCACCCCCGCTGCTGTCACCCCCTCACTGCTCTGCCTCTCACCCTCGCTGCTGTCACCCCCCCTCACTGCTCTGCCTCTCACCCCCGCTGCTGTCACCCCCTCACTGCTCTGCCTCTCACCCCCACTGCTGTCACCCCCCCTCGCTGCTCTGCCTCTCACCCTCGCTGCTGTCACCCCCCCTCACTGCTGTGCCTCTCACCCCCGCTGCTGTCACCCCCTCACTGCTGTGCCTCTCACCCCCGCTGCTGTCACCCCCTCACTACTATGCCTCTCACCTCCGCTACTGTCACCCACCCTCACTGCTCTGCCTCTCACCCCCACTGCTGTCGTCTCCTCACTGCTCTGCCTCTCACCCCCGCTGCTGTCACCCCCTCACTGCTGTGCCTCTCACCCCCGCTGCTGTCACCCCCTCACTACTATGCCTCTCACCTCCGCTACTGTCACCTCCCCTCATTGCTTTGCCTGTCACCCTCACTGCTGTCACCCCCTCACTGCTCTGCCTCTCACCCCCTCTGCTGTCAACCCCCCTCACTGCTCTGCCTATACCTCCACTGCTGTCACCCCTTCACTGCTCTGCCTCTCACCCCCTCTGCTGTCACCCCTTCACTGCTCTGCCTCTCACCGCCGCTGCTGTCACCCCGCTCACTGCTCTGCCTGTCAGCCCCTCTGCTGTCACCCCCCCTCACTGCTCTGCCTCTTACCCCCTCTGCTGTCACCTCCTCACTGCTCTGCCTCTCACTACCGCTGCTGTCACCTCCTCACTGCTCTTCCGCTTACCCCCTCACTGCTCTGCCTACACCCCCTCTGTTGTCACCCCCCTCACTGCTCTGCCTCTCACCCCCGCTGCTGTCACCTCCCTCACTGCTCTGCCTCTCACCCCAGCTGCTGTCACCCCCCCTCACTGCTCTGTCTCTCACCCCCTCTGTTGTCACCCCCCTCACTGCTCTGCCTCTCACCCCCGCTGCTGTCACCTCCCTCACTGCTCTGCCTCTCACCCCAGCTGCTGTCACCCCCCCTCACTGCTCTGTCTCTCACCCCCACTGCTGTCACCCCCCTCACTGCTCTGCCTCTCACCCCTGCTGCTGTCACCCCCCTCACTGCTCTGCCTCTCACCCCCGCTGCTGTCAACCCCTCACTGCTGTGCCTCTCACCCCCGCTGCTGTCACCCCCCTCAATGCTCTGCTTCTCACCCCCACTGCTGTCACCTCCCTCACTGCTCATCCTCTCACCCCCGCTGCTGTCAACCCCTCACTGCTCTGCCTCTCACCCCCGCTGCAGTCACCCCCCTCACTGCTCTGCCTCTCACCCCCGCTGCTTTCACCCCCCTCACTGCTCTGCTTCTCACCCCCGCTGCTGTCACCCCCCTCACTGCTCTGCCTGTCACCCCCGCTGCTGTCACCCCCCTCGCTGCTCTGCCTACACCTCCGCTGCTGTCACCCCCCCTCACTGCTCTGCTTCTCACCCCCGCTGCTGTCACCCCCCTCACTGCTCTGCCTACACCTCCGCTGCTGTCACCCCCCCTCACTGCTCTGCCTCTCACCCCCACTGCTGTCACCCCCCTCACTGCTCTGCCTACACCTCCGCTGATGTCACCCCCCCTCACTGCTCTGCCTCTCACCCCCTCTGCCGTCACCCCCACTCACTGCTCTGCCTCTCACCTCCGCTGCTGTCACCCCCCCTCACTGCTCTGTCTCTCACCCCCACTGCTGTCACCCCCCTCACTGCTCTGCCTCCCACCCCCACTGCTGTCACCCCCTCACTGTTCTGCCTCTCACTCCAGCTGCTGTCACCCCCCTCACTGCTCTGCCTCTCACCCCCGCTGCTGTCACCCCCCTCACTGCTCTGCCTCTCACCCCCACTGCTGTCACCCCCCTCACTGCTCTGCCTCTCACCCCCGCTGCTGTCAACCCCTCAATGCTCTGCTTCTCACCCCCACTGCTGTCACCTCCCTCACTGCTCATCCTCTCACCCCCGCTGCTGTCACCCCCTCACTGCTCTGCCTCTCACCCCCGCTGCTGTCACCCCCCTCACTGCTCTGCCTCTCTCCCCCGCTGCTGTCACCCCCCCTCACTGCTCCGCCTCTCACCCCCACTGCTGTCACCCCCCTCACTGCTCTGCCTAAACCTCCGCTGCTGTCACCCCCCCTCACTGCTCTGCCTCTCACCCCCTCTGCTGTCACCCCCCTCACTGCTCTGCCTCTCACCCCCTCAGCCGTCACCCCCACTCACTGCTCTGCCTCTCACCTCCGCTGCTGTCACCCCCCCTCACTGCTCTGTCTCTCACCCCCACTGCTGTCACCCCCCTCACTGTTCTGCCTCCCACCCCCACTGCTGTCACCCGCCTCACTGTTCTGCCTCTCACCCCCACTGCTGTCAACCCCCCTTCACTGCTCTGCCTCTCACCCCCGCTGCTGCCACCCCCCTCACTGCTCTGCCTCTCACCCCCACTGCTGACACCCCCCCTCACTGCTCTGCCTCTCACCCCCGCTGCTGTCACCCCCTCACTGTTCTGCCTCTCACTCCAGCTGCTGTCATCCCCCCACTGCTCTGCCTCTCACCCCCCCTACTCACACCCCCCCTCACTGCTCTGCCTCTCACCCCAGCTGCTGTCACCCCCCTCACTGCTCTGCCTCTCACCCCCACTGCTGTCACCCCCCTCACTGCTCTGCCTCTCACCCCCGCTGCTGTCACCCCCTCACTGCTCTGCCTCTCACCCCCGCTGCTGTCACCCCCCTCAATGCTCTGCTTCTCACCCCCACTGCTGTCACCTCCCTCACTGCTCATCCTCTCACCCCCGCTGCTGTCACCCCCTCACTGCTCTGCCTCTCACCCCCGCTGCTGTCACCCCCCTCACTGCTCTGCTTCTCACCCCCGCTGCTGTCACCCCCCTCACTGCTCTGCCTACACCTCCGCTGCTGTCACCCCCCCTCACTGCTCTGCCTCTCACCCCCTCTGCTGTCACCCCCCCTCACTGCTCTGCCTCTCACCCCCGCTGCTGTCACCCCCCTCACTGTTCTGCCTCTCACCCCCACTGCTGTCACCCCCCTCACTGCTCTGCCTACACCTCCGCTGCTGTCACCCCCCCTCACTGCTCTGCCTCTCACCCCCACTGCTGTCACCTCCCTCACTGCTCTGCCTCTCACCCCCTCTGCCGTCACCCCCCTCACTGCTCTGCCTCTCACCTCCGCTACTGTCACCTCCCCTCATTGCTCTGCCTCTCACCCCCGCTGCAGTCACCACCCTCACTGCTCTGCCTCTCACCCCCGCTGCTGTCACCCCCCCTCACTGTTCAGCCTCTCACCCCCACTGCTGTCACCCCCTCACTGCTCTGCCTCTCACACCCACTGCTGTCACCCCCCTCACTGCTCTGCCTGTCACCCCCGCTGCTGTCACCCCCCTCGCTGCTCTGCCTCTCACCCCCACTGCTGTCACCCCCCCTCGCTGCTCTGCCTCTCACCCCCACTGCTGTCACCCCCCCTCGCTGCTCTGCCTCTCACCCCCACTGCTGTCACCCCCTCACTGCTCTACCTCTCACCCCCGCTGCTGTCACCCCCTCGCTGTTCTGCCTCTCACCCCCACTGCTGTCCCCCCCCTCACTGCTCTGCCTCTCACCCCCACTGCTGTCACCCCCCTCACTGGTCTGCCTCTCACCACCACTGCTGTCACCCCCTCACTGCTCTGCCTCTCACCCCCGCTGCTGTCACCCCCCTCGCTGCTCTGCCTCTCACCCCCGCTGCTGTCACCCACCTCACTGCTCTGCCTCTCACCCCCGTTGCTGTCACCCCCCTCATTGCTCTGCCTCTCACCCCCTCTGCTGTCACCCCCTCACTCCCGCTACTGTAACCTCCTCACTGCTCTGCCTCTCACCCCCGCTGCCGTCACCCCCCTCACTGCTCTGCCTCTCACCCCCGCTGCTGTCACCCCCCTCGCTGCTCTGCCTCTCACCCCCACTGCTGTCACCCCCCTCGCTGCTCTGCCTCTCACCCCCGCTGCTGTCACCCACCTCACTGCTCTGCCTCTCACCCCCGTTGCTGTCACCCCCCTCATTGCTCTGCCTCTCACCCCCTCTGCTGTCACCCCCCTCAGTGCTCTGCCTCTCACCCCCGCTGCGGTCACCCCCCTCGCTGCTCTGCCTCTCACCCCCACTTTTGTCACCCCCCTCGCTGCTCTGCCTCTCACCCCCACTGCTGTCACCCCCTCACTGCTCTGCCTCTCACCCCCGCTGCTGTCACCCCCCTCGCTGCTCTGCCTCTCACCCCCACTGCTGTCACCCCCTCACTGCTCTGCCTCTCACCCCCACTGCTGTCACCCCCCTCACTGCTCTGCCTCTCACCCCTGCTGCTGTCACCCCCCTCACTGCTCTGCCTCTCACCCCCTCTGCTGTCACCCCCCTCACTGCTCCGCCTCTCACCCCCGCTGCTGTCATCCCCCTCACTGCTCTGCCTCTCACACCCACTGCTGTCACCCCCCTCACTGCTCTGCCTGTCACCCCCGCTGCTGTCACCCCCCTCGCTGCTCTGCCTCTCACCCCCACTGCTGTCACCCCCCTCGCTGCTCTGCCTCTCACCCCCACTGCTGTCACCCCCTCACTGCTCTGCCTCTCACCCCCACTGCTGTCACCCCCTCACTGCTCTGCCTCTCACCCCCTCTGCTGTCACCCCCCTCGCTGCTCTGCCTCTCACCCCCACTGCTGTCACCCCCCTCACTGCTCTGCCTCTCACCCCCGCTGCTGTCACCCCCCTCGCTGCTCTGCCTCTCACCCCCACTGCTGTCACCCCCCTCGCTGCTCTGCCTCTCACACCCGCTGCTGTCATCCCCCTCACTGCTCTGCCTCTCACCCCCACTGCTGTCATCCCCCTCACTGCTCTGCCTCTCACCCCCACTGCTGTCACCCCCCTCACTGCTCTGTCTCTCACCCCCGCTGCTGTCACCCCCCTCACTGCTCTGCCTCTCGCCACCGCTGTCACCCCCCCCTCGCTGCTCTGCCTCTCACCCCCACTGCTGTCACCCTCACTCACTGCTCTGCCTCTCACCCCCGCTGCTGTCACCTCCCCACTGCTCTGCCTCTCGCCACCGCTGTCACCCCCCCTCGCTGCTCTGCCTCTCACCCCCACTGCTGTCACCCTCACTCACTGCTCTGCCTCTCACCTCCGCTGCTGTCACCCCCCTCACTGCTCTGCCTCTCACCCTCTCTGCTGTCACCCCCCCTCACTGCTCCGCCTCTCACCCCCGCTGCTGTCACCCCCCTCACTGCTCTGCCTCTCACCTCCGCTGCTGTCATCCTCACTCACTGCTCTGCCTCTCACCCCCGCTGCTCTCACACCCCTCACTGCTCTGCCTCTCACCTCCGCTGCTGTCATCCCCCTCACTGCTCTGCCTCTCACCCCCACTGCTGTCACCCCCCTCACTGCTCTGCCTCTCACCCTCTCTGCTGTCACCCCCCCCTCACTGCTCCGCCTCTCACCCCCGCTGCTGTCATCCCCCTCACTGCTCCGCCTCTCACCCCCGCTGCTGTCACCCCCCTCACTGCTCTGCCTCTCACACCCACTGCTGTCACCCCCCTCACTGCTCTGCCTGTCACCCCCGCTGCTGTCACCCCCCTCGCTGCTCTGCCTCTCACCCCCACTGCTGTCACCCCCCTCGCTGCTCTGCCTCTCACCCCCACTGCTGTCACCCCCTCACTGCTCTGCCTCTCACCCCCACTGCTGTCACCCCCTCACTGCTCTGCCTCTCACCCCCTCTGCTGTCACCCCCCTCGCTGCTCTGCCTCTCACCCCCACTGCTGTCACCCCCCTAACTGCTCTGCCTCTCACCCCCGCTGCTGTCACCCCCCTCGCTGCTCTGCCTCTCACCCCCACTGCTGTCACCCCCCTCGCTGCTCTGCCTCTCACACCCGCTGCTGTCATCCCCCTCACTGCTCTGCCTCTCACCCCCACTGCTGTCATCCCCCTCACTGCTCTGCCTCTCACCCCCACTGCTGTCACCCCCCTCACTGCTCTGTCTCTCACCCCCGCTGCTGTCACCCCCCTCACTGCTCTGCCTTTCACCCCCGCTGCTGTCACCTCCCCACTGCTCTGCCTCTCGCCACCGCTGTCACCCCCCCTCGCTGCTCTGCCTCTCACCCCCACTGCTGTCACCCTCACTCACTGCTCTGCCTCTCACCCCCGCTGCTCTCACACCCCTCACTGCTCTGCCTCTCACCTCCGCTGCTGTCACCCCCCTCACTGCTCTGCCTCTCACCCTCTCTGCTGTCACCCCCCCTCACTGCTCCGCCTCTCACCCCCGCTGCTGTCACCCCCCTCACTGCTCTGCCTCTCACCTCCGCTGCTGTCATCCTCACTCACTGCTCTGCCTCTCACCCCCGCTGCTCTCACACCCCTCACTGCTCTGCCTCTCACCTCCGCTGCTGTCATCCCCCTCACTGCTCTGCCTCTCACCCCCACTGCTGTCACCCCCCTCACTGCTCTGCCTCTCACCCTCTCTGCTGTCACCCCCCCCCTCACTGCTCCGCCTCTCACCCCCGCTGCTGTCATCCCCCTCACTGCTCTGCCTCTCACCCCCACTGCTGTCACCCCCCTCACTGCTCTGCCTCTCACCCCCGCTGCTGTCACCCTCACTCACTGCTCTGCCTCTCACCCCCGCTGCTCTCACACCCCTCACTCCTCTGCCTCTCACCTCCGCTGCTGTCACCCCCTCACTGCTCTGCCTCTCTCCCCCGCTGCTGTCACCCCCCTCACTGCTCTGCCTCTCACCCTCTCTGCTGTCACCCCCCCTCACTGCTCTGCCTCTCACCCCCACTGCTGTCACCCCCCTCACTGCTCTGCCTCTCACCCTCTCTGCTGTCACCCCCCTCACTGCTCTGCCTCTCACCCCCGCTGCTGTCACCCCCTCACTGCTCTGCCTCTCACCCCCTCTGCTGTCACCCCCCTCACTGCTCTGCCTCTCACCCGCTGCTGTCACCCCAACTTCACTGCTCTGCCTCTCACCCCCACTGCTGCCACCCCCTCACTGCTCTGCCTCTCACCCCCATTGCTGTCACCCCCCTCATTGCTGTGCCTCTCACCCCCGCTGCTGTCACCCCCCTCACTGCTCTGCCTCTCACCCCCGCTGCTGTCACCACCCCACTGCTCTGCCTCTCACTCCCGCTGCTGTCACCCCCCCTCACTGCTCTGCCTCTCACCCCCGCTGCTGTCACCCTCACTCACTGCTCTGCCTCTCACCCCCCTCACTGCTCTGCCTCTCACCCCCGCTGCTTTCACCCCCTCACTGCTCTGCCTCTCACCCCCACTGCTGTCACCCCCTCACTGCTCTGCCTCTCACCCCCGCTGCTGTCACCCCCCTCACTGTTCTGCCTCTCACCCCCGCTGCTGTCACCCCCTCACTGCTCTGCCTCTCACCCGCTGCTGTCACCCCCCCTCACTGCTCTGCCTCTCACCCTCGCTGCTGTCACCCCCCTCACTGCTCTGCCTCTCACCCCCACTGCTGCCACCCCCTCACTGCTCTGCCTCTCACCCCCGCTGCTGTCACCCCCTCACTGCTCATCCTGCTCCCTGTGTGATATGCTCTCCTTGAGGGCACCTTGGCCTTTAGTCAGCACCAGGCACTTCAGGCAGGGCAAGGGGGAGCTGCAGCTATGTCCCCTCCTCCCAGTCTGCTCTCTGTGCTCCCCGTGCCCCTGCCAGTCTGCTTGCTGTGCCCTGCTCACCCCCCACACAGTGTTGCCTCTGCTCTGGGGAGGCGCAAGGGAGACACTTCCCCTTCCCCAGCTCTGCTGCTCCCTGGTGCTGCCGTCTCTACTCGCACTGGGTATAAGTATTAGTGAATCACTCGGTAACTTCAACATATATCAATATGATGTGATCTGTCTTGAAAATTACCCTGACCTCCTTCCCTATCTGTATGAATAGACCCCCACACTAAACCCTAACAACATTTATTAACCCTATCTGACCATAACTGGAGGTTTAAAGGCCGCCTGAGCTATCCGCACTCCGTTATTATCTTTTCTGTAAAGTTCTCTCTCTTAGAATGTTCTGTGGTCACCGATATTATATAACGCTCCCGAGTTTGCCGATTGTGTGCTGAGGCAATTATGAAGTTTTGTGCAGTGACAGTGGAAGTCTATTGGGAATTGGGATGTGCCCAGTACCAGCCGAGTGATCACATGAGTCACCTGGGAGTGGGGCGATTCGTTAGCTACCGCTAGTCATGCACATCAGCCTTTAATTAGCACTTATCCTCATAATAAGCAGATGATCAGTTTCCAACATTTAATGAATCTTGGTCCCCAGAATTTGCAGCTCTTATTATTAAGTGGAATAGAAAACAATCCTATTTTAATTGGTATAGATTATTTTCCCTATATTAGGTTATATAAAGAAATATCTTCTCTGTGCAGGTGCCCTATTACCAGGCAAGCGAGGAGCGAGGTTATTATATTCCTAAATACATTGTGTAATATCTAGTGTATAGAATACATGACGCCTCTCTGTTTTATGCCGTAACATTTCCTCATCATTGTTTATTTGAGATGTGCCAAAATTCTCTGTATTACCGGATAGTCAGCATAATAAATCATACACAACACATGACACATGCATGCAGTACACATGACACATGGAAGCAGTACACATGACACATGGAAGCAGTACACATGACACATGGAAGCAGTACACATGACATATGCAAGCCGTACACATGACATGACACATGGAAGCAGTACATAGGAAGGTGCATACACAGTTAGTGAAGGGAGTGCAGACATGGGACACAGGACCTCATTCAGAGCCGGACGCTATTTGCGCTCGCTCGTTCAGAAAAAAGGGGTGGCTATTCAAATGAACCGTTCGCTCTTTGCGGTCTGTTCACGCCTCTAGGTCTGAACGAGCGTACAAAACATGCGGTCGTTTTTTTGAAAACTATGCCCCCTGGCCGCTCGCATCATACGTCATCTCCGCTATTTATTAGAATAATCGAGTACATCGACCAACGTATGAACTGCTCGCTATTCTTGTGTTTGGTTTTTCCTACCGCAATCTAGCGAGCAGTTCTGACTATAAAATAACCCAGTGACGTGGTCAATGACGCTGCTGTATTAATTATGCACACCCATAAAACACCCGTTTTGACCTTTAAGCACGCCTGCGTTCGGATCTCCACTCCCCGTTTTCAAGCACCTTCCCCCGTTACCACCCACATACGCCTCATTCTGTCACTCAAAATAGTAGGCATTCGCTATTTTGCGAGCACACGATTTTCGGCCGCACTGACTGGTTCGCGCATGCGTATTACGATCCATACGCATGCGCAGTTGGGCAAACATCGCTCGGAGCGAACGAGCGGCCGCTTACGAGCGGCTCTGAATCAGGCCCACAGGCTGGAGATGGATTCCCTGGCTCCTGGTAGATAACAGAATAGACGTGGAGATGCTAAGATGGGTTCAGTTAAGTATATATCATGTTGACTTTCATTATGTCGTAACATTGATATGCTCTGCATGTAGACATTGATTGACCATATCAACACTGATGAAATGTTATCACGATTAGAATGCTGACATCGTGTCCTGGTGCAGCGCTCACTTACCTGGTAATGGATCTCCAGCGGCTCCAGCAGTGTCTGGGTAGCTGATCATGACTTTCGGCTATCATGGTGTGGTGCAGTAGGTAAGTAACGGTAACTCCTCATCAATGTCCTAACCTTCCCCTCTTGCAGCCTAACCCTAATTCTCCCCCCGTCCCCAACTCTCATCCTCCCTTAATTGCCTAACTCTCACTCTCTCCCTAGTACCGACCACTAACCCTCCCTTCCTGAAGCAAAACCCTGGTCCTCTCTCTAGTGCCTAATCATCACTCTCCCGCTGGTGCCTAATCCTCCCCTCCTGCAGCCTAATGGTGCCCATCCACTAGCGGACAGAGAAACGAGAGCACGATTACGACATTGTAATCATGCTGTCATTTCTCCATCTGTGATGTGCCTACAATGAACGATCAGTCATTCAATGTAGGCACGTCAATCATCTGCAAACATGCTGAACCTGACATTATCATCAGGTTGTCCAGCATGTTTGCCCGATGATGGATGTCTAAACTAGGGATGTGCAGGCTCGGATAGGTTCGAGTTTGCACGTGGAGTTCGGATTTTTCCCTCCAAAAAAACGGAACTCAGAAAGAGGCAAAATGTCATCTTATATGGACGAACATCATCATTCCTGGACTTTTGTCCAGGAATGATGATGTTCATCCATGTAAGATGACGTTTTGCCTCTTTCTGAGTTCCGTTTTTTTGGAGGGAAAAATCCGAACTCCACGTGCAAACTCGAACCTATCCGAGCCTGCACATCCCTAGTCTAAACGACCAGCGGGCGCGCGCATTGCTGGTCATTTAAGACATTTTTCTGAAATATTTACCAATGATTTTTAAATGATTTATGAACGATTGAATGATAACGACATCGTCATTGTTCAATCGCTCATTTAAATCATCTAGTGGACCTTAACACTAACCCTCCCCCTGTGCCCAACCCTCAACCGCCCTCTAGTGCCTAACTCTCACTCTACTGCTAGTGCCTAGCCCTCCCCTCACGCAGCCTAATTCTTTCCCTCTGCCATGCCCAGCCATCACCCTCCCTCTAGAGCTTAATTCTCACTCTCCCACTAGTGCCTAGCCCTCCCCACAGCCTAACCCTAATTCTCTTGTCCTCTCTCTAGTGCCTAATCTTCACTCTCCCGCTAGTGCCTAATCCTCCCCTCTGGCTTCCTAATCCTATCCCTCCCCTGTGACTATCCTTTGTCTTCTCTCTAGTGCCTAATCATCACTCTCCCGCTAGTGCCTAATCATCACTCTCCCGCTAGTGCCTAATCCTCCCCTCCTGCAGCCTAAACCTTTCCCTCCCCTGTGCCTAACCTTTGTCTTCTCTCACTTGCCTAATCATCACTGTCTCCCAAGTGCCGACCACTAACCTTCCGTTCCTGGAGCCTAACCCTTGTCTACTCTCTAGTGCCTAACTCTCACTCTCCCCCTAGTGCCTAACCCTCCCCTCCTGCAGCCTAAGACTAACACTCCCCCAGTGCCTGACCCTTGTCCTTCTTCTAGTCCCTAATTCACTTACAGTGTGTGTTGTAATAATGAGTGCGCTACTGCGCTGCCTCCATTAATGCTCTTTAGTCGAAGCATTCTACCTTACCAAGATGGCCACCGTTTTACCTTCTGCACATGCATGGTGCCATTTTGTCACTGTGTATAAGCGCCACAGTGGGACACGGACACTTAGCTCAAGAGACCCTGCCACATAATCCTGTATATGGCCTACAGTAAGTTTCCTGCATATACCTCCACCGCTGCATTCATACATCTCTGGCTGGTGCTCTGTATGTTCTTCTCAAGCTCTGCTCCATCTAGCATAAGAAGTGTATAACTGTGAGTACGGCTGTACCAGTAACTACTAGTATACTTCACCTGGTTAAGCACATGGACTGTGTATCTGGACTTCTGCTAGTGTTGCTTTCTGCATACTACCACAAAAAACATATGAACAGGTTATGGGCCCAGGCACACAAGTGCCAAGCACAAGAAGAAATGTGTCAGCATAGCATTGTCAACACAGAATGTCAGCACAGATTATTACTAAAGCAAATTAGTGAGACTGTAAGACTGTTTTTCAGTGCACAGCATGTATACAGGAGCTGCATCCATGGATGGGGTTCATTAAGCTGAAAGGTTCAGAAAATTAAACCACCTGGAAATGTTCAATGAAAATTCAACTAAAGGAAGAAAGGTTTTAAAAGTTACAGTTGAATCAGGTGACAAACCAAGCCCAGATGATATAGAAAGAGCCATGGGAACAATAGGCTCAAGTGTTGAACAGCACGTTTATTCTATTATACAGTACGTGGGAAAAAGTCAGCTAAAGACATGTGGATAGCTCTGCAGGCAACATATGCGGATGGATGTATGATGAGAATATTTGGTCTGATGCGTATATAGAATAATAACAAGTCAAGTGAAGGCACAGGTATGAGTGACTTCAGTACATTGACAGAATGATGTTAATATTCCAGCAGTTAACATCTTTAGGAGTCCAAGTCAGTGATGGAGGCATACCTGAAACAGAGACTACAAGCGTGGACATCCATCCACAGAAAAGATCCTCTGCAAGATCAAATAGTAGAGAATTACAGAAGAGATATTATGAGGAGTTGGCAAATATTACATTCTGTGAGCCACACAATATGCAAGAGGCAAAGTCTAGGAAATGACTGGTGTGACTGGAAATCCAAAATAGAAGTTCCTCACCTCCAAGAGACTTTGGACCTCATTCAGAGCCGGATATGCAAATGATTCCCTTGCAAGTTGCGTACCTAAGTTCGGATCGGTAGCTGACCGACCAAGGGGAGGAAGCGGTCAGAAGACAAAAAAATACGCCCCCTTCTCGTACGCATATAAGGATTAATCGAGACCATCGGAACTGGTCGTAGAGCTTAAGGTTGACCATACCCTCTCTTAAGCTCTACAATCATGTCAGTGTAAAAACCTCCCATGTCACATGTGCCATGACGCTACTTTGTTAATTATGCGCTCCCATAAACCGTATGCACTCCCATAAAACGCCGTTCGCATAATGAGGCACGCCTGCGTTCGGATCTCCACTCCCCCGTTTTCAAGCACCTTCCCCTGTTACCACCCACAAACGCCTCCATCTGTCACTCAAACTACAGACCTGGCTGTGTTCAAGGAGAGAGAAATTTCTGATCGTAGCAGCTAGTTTGCGCACGCGCATTGCGAACTTTACGCATGCGCAGTATAGCGAACATCGGTGGCGTACGACCGTGCGGCCGCTTCGACCGACTCTGAATGAGGTCCTCTGAGTGATGCCTTAATGGACGTGTTCCTTGTGCAATACAGATTTGGTATGCCATCACACCCTGTGGTTTACACCATCACTGCCAATAAATAGTCACCTCATTGTACAGACTAATACAGGTACAAATGTTCTGTTTCTGTTTTAGTTCCTGAGGGCCTATGTACTAAGGGCCCGATTCAGACCCACTCGCTAGGCTGCGTTCGCACATAGCCTGCCAATGTTTGCAACGTGCGCATGCATCTCAGTGCACGTGTGCGAACCAGTCCATGCGATCGCTAAGCGATCACCCCATGTATATAGAAACCTCACTAGAATGAGTGATAGGACGTGCCGTTTGTGGCTGGTGACGGGTTGGTCGATGGAAAGGGGGAAGTGGTGGTGCGATGGCAGGCATGTATAAGCATCTTAACGCCATTTCAGAGGTATGCATCATAGTACATGTCACTTGGCTGAATTACACACAGCAGCACTCGCAGTGCTTGCAGTAGGGTATGGTCAGCCACAAGTGCTGCGTATGGGTCCGATGGTACTCGATGTTACCAATTGTTCAGGCTGGTGGGTATCTAAATAAACACCGTGATCGCACGCTAAGACATAGTGTTCACGCTAATTCATAGTGTTCAAGAATTGCCGAGGGTCAGTGTAGAAAATCACGCTCTAAGGCTGACTTCCTCCATTTCAAATTTATTCTCTCTTCCTACAGTGCTGCCCTGTCTCTCTCCAAACAAACATATTTCAAAAACCTTAACTCCTCCCAGTCCTCAAACCCCCGGCGTCTCTTTGCCACTTTCAACTCCCTCCTCTGCCCTTCCCCTCCTCGCCTCCCCTCCTCGGTCTCTGCCCTTGACTTTGCCTCCTACTTTACATCTAAAATTGACTCCATACGTGAGGACAACATATCCCATCAAACACTCAGCATTCCTCCCCCTCCTTGCCCTGACCACCCCTCCCCTTCTGTCGCACCAGATCTGACATCCTTCTCCCCTGATTCTAGAGAGGAATTCATGGCCCTCATCCAGTCCTCCCCTCCTTCCACCTCCCCTCTTGACCCTATTCCTTACTGTCTCCTCTCCTACCTGTCTCCTTCTGCCTGTTCCCATCTGGCTCACCTCCTTAATCTCTCCCTATCATCTGGCACTGTCCCCTCTGCATTCAAACATGCCCTTGTCTCCCCCATTCTTAAAAAACCTAGCCTTGATCCTAACATACTTTCCAATTTTCGACACATCTCTCTTCTCCCTTTTGCTTCCAAACTCCTTGAGTGTATTGTCTACAACCGCCTTACCACCTTTCTTTCCTCCCACTCCCTCCTTGACTCATTTCAATCTGGCTTCCGATCTCTCCACTCCACTGAAACTGCCTTCACGAAAGTCAGCAACGACCTCCTTGCTGCCAAATCCAAGGGCCACTACTCTCGCTTATTCTCCTTGACCTCTCTGCTGCATTTGACACTGTAGACCACCCTCTCCTCCTGCAAATCTTTTACTCTCTCAGTTTACGTGGCACTGTCCTCTCTTGGCTTTCCTCCTACCTCTCTGATTATTCCTTCTCTGTGTCCTCCCAAGACTCCTCCTCCCCTCCACTTCCACTAATAGTAGGAGTTCCCCAAGGTTCTGTCCTTGAACCTCTCCTTTTCTCCCTATATATGTCCTCTTTAGGTGAACTCATTAACTCTTTTGACCTCCAATATCATCTCTATGCTGATGACACTCAAATTTACCTTTCCACCCCTGAGCTCTCCCCCTCGCTCCTTACCCATATCTCCAACTGTCTCTCTTAAACTTAACATGTCTAAGACTGAGCTGATCATCTTCCCATCCTCTTCCACTACAACACTTCCCACAATTTCATTATCCATTGATGGCACAACTATCTCCTCTAGCCCCAAAGTGTGCTGTCTTGGAGATATCCTAGACTCCTCCCTCTCTTTTAAACCACATTCAGCACCTCTCACAGTCCTGCCACTTCCACCTAAAAAATATCTCCAGGATTAGACCTTTCCTCACCCAGGATGCCACTAAAACCCTCAACCACTCACTGGTCATCTCCAGATTGGACTACTGTAACTTTCTTCTAGCTAGCCTCCCAGTATCTCACCTCCATCCACTACAATCAGTTCTCAATGCTGCTGCTCTTCTCATCATCCTCTCCAGACGTTCTACATCTGCTTCCCCTCTCCTTCAAGCCCTACACTGGCTCCCCTTCCCCTTCAGATTCCAATTCAAGGTTCTTACACTCACCTACAAAGCTCTCACCAAATTCTCTCCCACATACATTTCTGACCTTCTCTCCCTTCACACTCCTGCCCATCCACTTCGCCCAACAAATGCCGCCTTTCTTGCCAACTGATTACTTCCTCCCACTCCCGCATCCAAGATTTTGCCCGTGCTGCTCCCTACCTTTGGAATGCTCTCCCTCTCCCTATCAGCCTCTCCACCTCTCTACAAATCTTCAAACAGGCTCTCAAGACCCACTACTTCATCATGGCCTTTCAGCTCTCATCCTAACCCACCTCATGCTCTTTCCTCCCTATCTTCCCCTTCTGTGTCACTCCTGTCTGTCTGCCCCTCCCCTTCTGTGTCACACTTGTGTGCCCCTCCCCTTAGAATGTAAGCTCCCACGAGCAGGGACCTCTTCCCTCATTTGTTTCTCTTTATATTTTCTTCTACTCCTTACTCCCCATTAGGGCACCTAACACGTGACTGCTGACTCCCTGCTGCTTATTGTGAGCGCTGTAATCACTATTGCAGCAATGTATATAAATCGTGCCCTTGTCCTGCACTGTAATGTACTGTAAGTTACTTGTTTCTTGTTCACTTATTAGTTCTATGTACTATGTGAGGCGCTGCGGAACACTTGTGGCGCCATATAAATAAATGATAATAATAATAGTGGGCGTGCTAATGCCTTGCTGTGCTATCATGGGATTTGCATACTTTGGCTGCGTGCAAATGCATCTAGCGAGTGCATCTGAAATGGGCCCTAACCCTTGGAGAGAGATAAAGTGGATGGACATAAAGTACCAACTAACCAGGTCCTAACTGTCACTTTACAGACTGTGGGACTGATGCAGAGTTGGGAATAGAGAGAGGTATCTCTCTCAACTGTGAACCTGAACAAACCATATTGCAATGCAAGGAGTGTAAATACATTTTTTTTACATGAGGGGTAAATACTGGCTGATTTTGTATGTAGCCCACAAATACTGCACAGCTTTATTATTACTCTACAATTTAGATGTCAGTGTGGAAACACTCCTCCCGAATCTAAATCTCTCTGCACATGTTACATCTGCCCCCCTTGCAGGGCAGCATGGTGTCACAAAGATGATCAGTTGAGAGAGATATCTCTCTCTATTCCCAAGTCTGAAACAGGCCCTGTGTTTGAAAAATGACAGTTAGGAGCTGATTGGTTGGTACTTTATCTCCATGCACTTTATCTCTCTCCATGGATTATCAATCTGCAAACATCACATTACCACCACAAATAGACATTGTTCTCATTTGCTGGAAACTGTTTCAGTTACAGGAATGAATGTATCCTTTCATCACAGTATATACTGTAACTAATATAATAATATAACATATACTGTAACTAATATAATAATATAATATATACTGTAACTAATATAATAATATAATACATAACTGCTGATATAATAATATAATATATACTGTAACTAATATAATAATATAATATATAACTGCTGATATAATAATATAATATATACTGTAACTAATATAATAATATAATATATAACTGCTGATATAATAATATAATATATACTGTAACTAATATAATAATATAATATATACTGTAACTAATATAATAATATAATATATAACTGCTGATATAATAATATAATATATACTGTAACTAATATAATAATATAATATATAACTGCTGATATAATAATATAATATATACTGTAACTAATATAATAATATAATATATAACTGCTGATATAATAATATAATATATACTGTAACTAATATAATAATATAATATATAACTGCTGATATAATAATATAACATATACTGTAACTAATATAATAATATAATATATACTGTAACTAATATAATAATATAATATATAACTGCTGATATAATAATATAACATATACTGTAACTAATATAATAATATAATATATACTGTAACTAATATAATAATATAATATATAACTGCTGATATAATACATTACTGCTGCTCATGATATGGAGAGAAGAGAAAAAGTCTAATGATCAATTTTCAAATTTGAAAAACTAATCTTTATTCTTTGAATGTTAGTAATTTTCTGGTGCCTGAAGCTCATTAGAGACCGATGTGTAATTCCTAACCGTAACCCCAGCAGTCCGCAAAGAGTTAAACTTTCACCTACTGTAAGTACAGCGAGTATTTTTAGCAGCGAGTGGGAGGTAGCAGAAGATGCAGCAAAAGTGGGATTAGAGGCTCTTACTAAGTGTCTGATCAAAACGGAAAACGGCTTTTCATCAAAGTCCCCGTGCTGAGCGCCACAGCTAGCTCAGCGGGACCAGTAATAAAGTTCAGGAAACTCAACGCAGAAAAACATCCGCTGATCAACAACAATATCGCCGATAACCGTATTGGGCCAATTGTGGACTGGGGCGCGGCAGTGGGACGGTATAGCAATTACTTTTATTAAGGAGCATCTGGCAGGGAAATGTTACACGTTCTGTCCATATGTTATATAGGTTTATCTGTGTAGCGCTATTACTGAGGTTATCGCATAGATTGAGCCATGTCGGACAGGCACGTGATGTCGCTGTATCCCGGGTGAATGTTAGTACACAGAACAGTCACACATAACATTATTTATTTCTTGGCAGATATTTATATATCCAATAAAGAGAATATTAGGGATTTGGGGATGGGTAAAGATGTACAGGAGATAATATAGTTAAAATTAATGAATCATCTATAGAATCCCTATGTATGTATGTATCAGTGAGAGGCACTCCCTGGAGCAAATGCAGATTAAACACAAAAAAAAGAGGACAGAACACTCTCAGTTGGTAAATTGGCAGAATAACTGTTGATAGTTCATCTAAAAAGAGGGATATTGGCATGTATATATATTAGAGATGAGCGGGTTCGGTTCCCAGAGAACTGAACCCACCCGAATTTAACATATCCGAGTCGGATACAAGCACGCTCGGAGGTTCCCGCCTTACTCGGTTCTCGAAACCGAGGCAAAACCATAGAGACGGAAATCTCGCGGTTCGCGAGCTTTCGTCTCTATGATCAATGTAGTATATAGGGACCACGCGACACACGCCATTTCTGGCTGTGGAGACTGAACAGGGAGGGTGAGTAGTGTAGGTCTGGGAGAGGTGCTGGTGCTATCTGCTGTGTCCTGGGCTGGTGACTGCTGATCCATTCCGGTCTCTGGTCACGGTGCTGTCACTCACTATCACTGTGCTGTCTGCTGATCCATTCTGGTCACGGTGCTGTCTGCTGATACATCAGGGCTGTCTGCTGTGTCCTGGGCTTGTGCTCTGTTCATCTCTGGGCCCAAGTTCTGGACTCCAAAAAAAAAAAAGTAAAAAAATCAAAGCGTCTTTATTATATTTTTCTGTGTGTGCTTGTGGGTGTTAGGCTTAACCGCCGTAGCACACAAGAGCCAGCCAGTGCTGCCCGACTCCAGTCGCGCTCAATCAAAAAAAAACAATACAAGTGTCTTATACAGTTATATCTTTTCTTCTGTGTGTGCTTGTGGGTGTTAGGCTGAACCATATTAGAGCCCAAGATCCAGCGACTCCATTTGTGCTCAATCAAAAAAAAAAACAATTAAAGTGTCTTATATATTTTTACCTTCTATGCGCTTGTGGGTGTTAGGCTTAACCGCAGTAGCGCACAAGTGCCAGCCAGCAACGCAAGTTGCAACCTTGTGCTGCCCAACTACAGTCGTGCTCCAAGAAAAACTCTGGGGCCAAGTTCTTCTGGAGCTGACAAAAAATAAAAATCATCATTTGTCTTTTTTTCTAGTATTTTTGTGTGTGCGCACAACTGCACGTGTGTGAATTCTGTAACTGCACCTTGGCTACACTATTGGTGATTGTGACACTGCTTCTAGAAAAAATATGGAGGGCTGTCACATGACAGGAGAGCAAGGCCAAGAACCACATGTTGTAGCTGCCGCCAGCAGTGCAAGGCCGTCAACTTCCTCGACCTCTAGGAAGGCCCATGCATCAGGGCTTAAGTCACGCCATCGATATGGTAAAGCAGGTTTTACTGAAATTAAGAAAAAAATTTACAGTATATTTGACTTTAGATAAACAAAAAATTGGCAATATGCCATTCACTACACAAAGTGGCAAGGAAAGGAGAAGGCCTTGGCCTTTCTTTATGAAGACTGCTGATAGCCCTTCTGCTTGTAGTAGTAGTGGTGGTGGTCCAATTAAAAGTGTGAAAGTTGTTAAGACAGCTCCGGAAAAACCAACCGTGTGCCCTGAGAAATCTAAATCACAAATCCCCAAGGAGAGTGCAAGTGTGTCCGCGGTTGCCATGTGTGAGCCCGACCTAAATACTCCAAGTTCCAACATTTGTGTGCCCTCTGTAAATGTGGGGAAGGGCAGTAAACATCTTGCACATGTAGTCATTGAGGATGCTTCTGTGGAATTGCACATGAAGGAGGATATTTTGGTGGATGAAGGCGCTAAGGATGATGAAGATGTTGATGATGAGGATGTTGATGCAGAGGATGTCCTTTGTGTAAGAAAGGCAACAGCTGTTGCCCATGGTTTGAAAAAGCCAAAGCCCATTGTTGTCATGCTGGGACAAAAGACAAAAAAGCTACTTCTCACGTGTGGAATTATTTACATCCTGATCCGGACAACAGTTGTCAAGCCATATGTGCCTGTTGCCATGCAAGAGTGAGTAGAGGGAGGGACTTAAACCACCTAGGAACCTCCTCCTTGTTACGTCACTTGGTGCGCATTCATCAATTATCAAAGTGTATGTCGCCAAGTTCCAAAACTCAAAACGTAACAAGTCCAGTGTCACCTACCTGCTCCCTCTCTGTGAGATCCAAGCACCTTCGATCTCCAACACCAACACCTGCATCATCAACATCCTCATTCATCATCACAAGTAGTCCTGCTGCATCCAATGTTGGTATTCGAAGCATGATTGACTCCTCTCCTATCCGTGATTCCTCAGAAGGATCCTTGATGACTATGCCTGTTGCTGCTGCTGTTGCTGTCAGTGGATTTTCATCCCAGAAGGGGACCAGGAGGAAGACTATTTGTAGCTTATCCTCCAAAAAAACAATTAACTGTTAAACAATCGTTTGCAAGGGCAAACAAGTATGAGAGCAATCACACAGTTGCACAGTGGATTACTGATGCCATAACAGCTATGCTGGTATTATATGTGTGTGCAGTATCCGCCATTACTGTAGTGGGTTTTCAACAGTGTCCTCGCTACTAGATCCCTTATATAATCCACTACGCTAGAGTAGCAATTCCAAATCTGTACAAGGACATTAAATGTCCTCAGAAATGCCTTTGTACCCACTGTCCACTTGGCCACTGATATGTGGACAAGTGGGACAGGGCAAACTAAGAATTACAGGACTGTGACAGCTCACTAGGTAGGTGTATTGCCTACAACAGCAACAGCAGCAGCAGCAACATCTCCCAAAAGACAGCTGACACAGAGGCAGGCTACTCTTTGTATAAATGGTTTCACTAAGAGGCATACCACTGAGAACCTGTTGTAAAAACTCAGGGAAATCATTGATAAATGGCTTACCCCACATGGACTCTCCTCGGGATTTGTGATTTCGGACAATGCCACCAATATTGTGAGAGTATTACATCTGGGTGATTCCAACACGTCCCATGTTTTGCTCACACAATTAATTTGGTGGTGCAACGTTTTTTAAAACTGACACAGTCGTGCAGGAGATGCTCTCGGTGGCCCTCAAAATATCCGGACATTTTAGACATTCGGTGTCCGCTTGTCGAAGATTGCACGACCAGCATGTACAGTTAAATTTGCCCTTCCATCAGCTGAAGCAAGAGGAAGTAACTCGGTGGAATTCTACCCTCTATATGCTTCAGCGGATGGAGGAACAGCAAAAGGCCATCCAGGCCTATAAAACGGACTATGACATGACGTGGAGGGGGAATGCACCTTACTCAAGCGTAGTGGAGAATAATTTCCATGTTGTTCAAGGTTCTCAAACCCTTTGAACTTGCCACACATGATGTTAGTTCAGACTCTGCCAGCTTGAGTCAGGTCATTCCCCTCATCAGACTTTTGCAAAAACAGCTGCAGAAACTGAAGGAGGAGCTGAAATTAAGCGATTGCGCGAAGTATGTCGGACTGGTGGATCAAACTCTTGATTCACTTCACCAGGATCCAAGAGTCGCTAATCTATTGAAATCTGCAAAATATATTTTGGCCACCATTCTGGATCCTAGGATTAAGTCCTACCTTGTGAGTTTTTTTCCAACAGGCCAAAATCTACAACTATGCAAAGAGCTGTTGGTCAAAAAACTCTCAGCTGCAGCCGCATGTGAAACGCCTTCATCTCCTCCTTCAGTTTCAACAGCTGCAAGTAAAAAACAAAATTTTCCAAACAGAATGCCTGCTGGTCATGCAGATCAGTCACCAAAAAATGACATCTGGTCGGGCCTGAAAGATCTGCCTACTAGTGACATGTCTTCTACCGTGACTATGTGTGATACGGTCTCCATTCGCAGAATGGTGGAGGACTATTTCAGAGATAACATCCTAATAGACATGTCAGACAGTCCTTTTCCGTACTGGC
The DNA here is from genome assembly GCA_031769625.1 of Taudactylus pleione. Classification (NCBI taxonomy): domain Eukaryota; kingdom Metazoa; phylum Chordata; class Amphibia; order Anura; family Myobatrachidae; genus Taudactylus; species Taudactylus pleione. The sequence goes on from JAUIMM010001290.1 coordinate 35,812, forward strand.
AGGAAAAAGAGGCAATTTGGAGTCCCATACACAAACTGGCTTTGCATTACTTAAGTTGCCCACCCTCCACTGTGTACTCTGAAAGAGTTTTCAGTGCAGCTGGCAACCTTGTCAGTGTTCAGCGTTGGAATTTACTTCCTCAAAATGTGGAAAAAATGATGTTCATTAAAATGAATTACAAATTCCATGAGGAAGACCTCTACCAACAATTACATCAAAAACTTACAGATGCGCCTATAGTGGATTACAGCGGGGATGAATTAATATTGTGTGAAGTAGAGGATGTACACACTGATGGGGATGATGAGGACGAGGACAACTTGTAATGTAAAGCCAGTTTGTGTATAGGATCAGCTTGTTTTGTGGGGGGGTCGAAATAAAACAATAATTTCAGCCACAAAATGATTGGTTTGTTAAACTGTCCTGGTTCGTATACAACATAGGGGTGGGTGAGAGGGCCCAAGGACTATTCCGTCTTGCACCTTTTTCTTTTCCATTATGTACTGGTTGGGGCATTGCTGCCTGACATTTTAAAATAATGTTATGGTTGGTTTAGGAACCAATGAATTGTTTTTAAATTAATTTATGATCAATTTAACAGCCAGTGACTGCACCCAATTAATTTTTTTTTATTAATTTACGATCAATTTAACAGCCAGCACCCAATGAATTGTTTTTTAATTAATTTATGATCAATTTTACACCTTGCTATCACTGTCATTGGCGTAGCTGTGCAGGGGTGTTGTGCTCTTGTCTGTCGAGGGGCTGCTGCCCAAAATAATAAATAAACAATTTTTTTGTGTGCATGTCAGCCACACCTGTCATCGGCATAGCTGCGCAGGGGTGCTGTACTGCTGTCTGTCAAGGGGTTGCATGAATATTGCAATGAAAACTTTTTTTTTAAGTTATTGGGTTATGAAAAGTTTTTTTTTTATCTTAAACATAGCAGAAATGTTATCCTAACAGCTTATAAGGTTATATGCTCTAAAAGACTAAAGCCTATATTTGTAAAAAACTAAAGCCTAATTCTACCAAAAGAGAGACTGACACCATGGCTAAACATAAGAGTCACCTTCTGGATGTGAATTATGTCATTTGCATGGGGAAAACCCAACCCTAAGATGAGATGGATCTCAGCCAGTGGACAACATTGAAATCACCATTAAAAAGTCACAATGGAAGACTAGTGAGGAGACTCTTTCTTCACAATCAGGAGAGGCCTCAGAGAACATGAAAAAATATGCTCTAGGTGCTGAACTTCAAGGGATTTTTCCATCATGTTCTGCAGTGTGGAAAGGTTTCATTCACAGGTTTTCTATAAAGCAAAGTTACAGCCTTCAAAGTGTCTGGCTATAACACCCACCTTTGTCAGGAATTACCAAAGATTATTACAAGCAAAGGATTCATCTGTCTGGAATCTGTCTGGGAATTCATGGATCATATTTGGCCTGAATGCACTAAGACATCCAGTGATTCTGTCACTGTGTTCTGTAGCCCACTTTATTCCTACCTGAATCGCAAACTGAAATACGGAATAGTAAGTACCGACAACATGTAGGCCTTTGTTATTCCGCTGCCTGCATGCCAACCAATACCTCCCAGACTACACTCACTGGGGGGGACCAGGTCTTGATAATGACTATCCCTATCTGTTGCTAGGCCTTCTTCTTCCAAACCATCCATGCTGGACTTCCTGTCCAAAAAGGGTAAGCAGGGTACAGAAAGATGAGCTAGATGTCCCCAACAACATTTTTTTCTTCTATCATAGATGATGTGGAGAGATAAGAGCTTCAGATGTTGGAAGTACAGGGGCTCCCACCTACTTGGCTTCCCTCCAGAGAAAAGAGCTCTGGGCCTGATTTAGAGCTGCTGGCAAGCGGCCGCTCGTTTGCTCCGAGCGATGTTCGCACAACTGCGCATGCGTATGGGTTGTAATACGCATGCGCGAACCAGTCATTGCGGTAGGAAATTGTGTGCTCACAAAATAGCGAATGTCTGCTAATTTGAGTGACAGAATGAGGCATTTGTGGGTGGTAACAGGGGAAGGTGCTTGAAAACGGGGAGTGGCGATCCGAACGCAGGCGTGCCAAAAGGTCAAAACGGGCGTTTTAAGGGTGTGCATAATTAACAAAGCAGTGTCATCAACCACGTTACTTGTTTTTTTCTTAGCCTGAACTGGTCGCATGATTGCGGTAGGAAAATCTAACCACAAGCACTGCGAGCAGTTCAGATGCCTTTCGATGTACCTTATTAATCAAATAAATAGCGGAGATGACGTAGGATGCGAGCGGCCAGGGGGCTTCTTTACAAAATAGCGAGCGCATGTTTAGTTCGCTCGCTCAGACATAGAGGCATCAACAGACCGCAAAGAGCGAGCGCTCAATTTAAATAGTCGGACCCTTTTTCTAAACGAGGGAGCGCAAATAGCGTCCGGCTCTGAATCAGGCCCTCTGTTCCTCAGGAAATGTCTGTGCTTGAGCTGATAGGTAGGTAGTCTCTGTCTGTTGGTAAACACCCTTCAGGAGATGGCAACCCATAATAACAACAATTATAATAATGTGTCCACTGATAACCAGCCTGATCCCTTAACAGCAACATTCCCCATATGGCCAATTCATAACATGACACCCAGTTTGCAGCCTCCTCTTCCTTATGACACTAATTCAGTCACCATGGTTGATCAATCAGCCATGTGTGGTCCACCCAATTTTTGGCCTACCACATTCTAACATTCACATATCTAAGAATAAGTGGACAGTGGGAACAATGGCAATTTGAAGACCACTAACTAACTCTGTTTTTTTTAATGTCCCTGTACAGGTTGGAAAATTCTATTATAGAACAGAATGTTTGCAAAGGATTATTTAAGTCAATTGTCTATTTTTGGAAAGCACGCTTCCTGGTCTTCTGGGATGAAAAGAAATCAACTCCCAGCAAACAGAAAGCTCAAGAAAGAATTCCCAAGAAAGACACAACGTAATACTTAAACCTTAGGTCTGAAATGTTCCGCTTGTTCACAATATATCTCATATGGTTAAGTGGACATGGGGAACAACGGCAGCTTGAAGGCCACTAACTAACTATGTTTTTTTATATCACTCTCCAGGTTGGGAAATACCTTTATAGAAGATTTGCAAAGCATTATTCAAGTCAATTGTTTATTTATTTTTGGAAAGCACGCTTCCTGGTCTCCTTGTGAGCTGTGAGGTGGTCAAAATTGACTGGAAATGAGTGGAAATAAATGCTATTGAGGTTATTAATACTGTAGGAACAAAAAAATTAAAATTTGATGTGATTTTAGCTGATTATTTTATTTTTTAAGAAAAGATCCAGATCCAAAACCAAAACCAAAACACGAAAACAAAACCCGGAGGTGAGGTTTTGGCAAAACCAATCCATATCAAAAACCAGGGGAGATCCAGAACCAAAACCAAAACACAAGGGTCGGCGCACATCTCTTATATATATATATATATATATATATATATAAAAGTGACATGCTGTGAGGTCAGTGGTGAGGCACAGATGGAGATGGGTCTGAGTGCTGGGTTTAAGCTTCAGTGTCCATTGATTCTTCTACACTGTCTTTCTCTTGCTGCTGCTGACTGAGCTCCAATCTCTAAACACTGTTTATGAGTGTTATATATATATATATATATATATATATATATATATATATAAAAACACATGGAAAAAAGTGTGTGAAATCGCAATAAGTGAGCAGACAAATGCAATATCGCCTATGTGAGCACCATATCTAAATAGCAGCACTCCTATAGTAGTGTAATATCAGGTTACATTGAGAGTAAGGGGATAATCCCTTAAAAGTAATGTGATGGGTGTGAGGGGAACATATGAGCTAAGGGCCTCATTCAGCAAGGATTGCACGGCTGCGTTCGCACGCAGACAGACAATAATTGCAATTTGTGTATGCATCGCAGTGCGTGAACTGCCCACAGCGATCAGGAAGCACTCACAGTGAGCACGCAGAGTCTTCACACAGTGATTGACAGGAAGTGACCATTTGAGGGTGGTGATGGGGGGTGGTCAGAGAAAAGCAGGCGTGCCTATGTGTTTAAATGCAGTTACAGGGGCGTGCATAATTAAGTCCCTGTGATTGCATACGCTGGCAGAGGTCTAGATGGCGACAGGAAGTTTAGCAGTTTGTGCGGTAGGGTGAGGTCAACCACAACTGTGCGAATGGTTCCGATGTTACCGTTGCGGATGCATGTCATGAGAAGTGGGCGGCTTTATACATTGATGGGCATCTTGGTATAATGCTGCGGTTGCTGTGTGATTGCATTCATTAGCATACTTTCACAGCTAACGGGTGCGTGCGGACTTATAACCACAATAGGTAATAAAAGCTGTCTCTCAGTATATGGTGAGGGGAAGAAAATACAGACTTGCCCTCCTCCTGCTGCTGCATTACCGAGGCGGCGTGTGCATCTGCGACTCATCCCATCTGCTGCTGTATCATTGCTTGTACCATCTCCGTGGATCCCACGCTGCATCAGTGCTACCATTGGGACAGTGCATGCCAGTTACCTGTCCTCTGATAACTCTGCTATTGTGAGGTGGTCAAAATTGATTGGAAATTAATGTTATTGAGGTTAATAACACTGTAGAAACAAAAACAGGCCCAAATTATGTGATTTTAGCTGTTTTATCAATTAAAAAAAAATCCAGATCCAAAACCAAAACACAGGGCACATCTCTAATCAAACTTATCATTTTTTTGCAAATATCTCTCATACAACTCATCTAGCCATGAATTTGTTAACTTTACCTTCAGGGTTGAATTTTATCTTAAAAACCCATTTGTATCTATTGTATCTAGTCTGTGACTGCCCAGGCTACACTGTGACTGGAGGTGACTGCACTGGCTACACTGTGACTGGAGGTGACTGCACTGGCTACACTGTGACTGGAGGTGACTGCTCTGGCTACAATGTGACTGGAGGTGACTGCACAGGCTACACTGTGACTGGAGGTGACTGCACTGGCTACACTGTGACTGGAGGTGACTGCACTGGCTACACTGTGACTGGAGGTGACTGCTCTGGCTACACTGTGACTGGAGGTGACTGCACTGGCTACACTGTGACTGGAGGTGACTGCACTGGCTACTCTGTGACTGGAGGAGACTGCACTGGCTACACTGTGACTGGAGGAGACTTCACTGGCTACACTGTGACTGAAGGTGACTGCACTGGCTACACTGAGACTGGAGGTGACTGCACTGGCTACGCTGTGACTAGAGGTGACTGTACTGGCTACGCTGTGACTGGAGGTGACTGCACAGGCTACACTGTGACTGGAGGTGACTGCACTGACTACACTGTGACTGGAGGTGACTTCCCATTGGCAGTGCCACCTGCCAGTCACGCACAGGACAGGCAGCCCCAGGGGAGGTGTCTCCTCCCCCTGGGACTGCCAGTCCAGACTGCAATCAGCAGAGAGCAGCCTCCAGTGGAGCCACTGCTCTGCCTTTCTAGGCAGCCTTAGAGGACTTCTCGGGGCTGCTACCAATGCAACCCATACTTGCCGACAATCAGCCCTAGCCTTTCGGGAGGGAGCTGATTGTTGGCTAACAGCAGGGGGTGGGGTGACCAGTGATGTCACATTGGGGGCAGAGCTGGGGGTTGGGCCGGGCATTCACATCACATTGGGGGGCGGTGCCGCACAATCGCGTCATCGTGGTCCTGCCCCTTCTTCACAATGCCATAATTTTCAGCATTGTGAAGCAGGGGGCGGGACCACAATGATGCGATTCAGCGCAAAATGCATCACCCCCCCCCGCTGTGGGGGCTTATAGTTTTTTCTTCGTGGAGGACGGGAGGGTTGCAGGCTTCCGGGAGGTTTGCCTGCCTTTCCGGGGGGCCAGGAGTGGCACCCAAAAATCGGGAGGCTCCCGGCCAAATCGGGAGGGTAGGCAAGCATGATGCAACCCCCAGAAGTCAGTGTTATGCACATGCATGGCGCTACCACTGCTCACGTCCAGGCGCCTGCTAGATCTATTGTGCAAGTGCCGGGAACCCAGTCTGCCAGCAGCAGCAGCAGCCACCCAACAGTAAGAGGGCAGGAGTCGCTGCTGATCTATTTGCCCACTTGCCTTGTGGTGACTCGGTAAATTGCCAGGTCTTGAGCGTGATGAGAGATTTATCAGTCTTTTTACCATGTTGCAGTAGAAAATCCTCTGTTGCTGCAATTTGTCATCACTATTTATCCAGACAACTGAACGATGCTCAGCTTCCCAGCAACACTGCCTACAGTGGCATCAGCAAACTAAGGGATTCACTGGGCAGTCCCGATGCCCCCTGTGCATGAGGGTCCTGGCACAGCAGCGATGCCAGGCACACCTGCCATTGTGCCTTGTGGATGTCATTCAAAGGAAAGGGAACGGGCATTCCAGCCCACCAGCAGGGCTGGTTACCCCTCTGTGATGGTCAGACAAGCCAAAGTGACAATGTGGCCAATCCATGCCCCCTTACTGGGCTTGTCCACTTGTCTCATGACAGATGTAGAAAAGTGTTGTTTTTAGGACACTTTTTCTAAATATTTGTACAATTTTTTTTAGTTCTGTTAAATGCACCCATCACTTTCTTTTTTTTTTTTTTTTTAAATCATTTTATTGGGTTTTTCAGGGTAGAATAAACAAAACACAGCTGCATAGAAAATGGCATAGTAGAGTCAAAAGACATAAAATGGCATAATATTCAAAGTCATATGAGAAACAACACGAACACAGTTAAGCCTCACAAATATAAATCGAAACAAACCCCTGATATTTCATATGTGAGAAGAAAGAAGGAGAGAAAGACAGAGGAAAACACAGAGGAGGGAGAGCGAGGAAGTATTAGTGAGGAACAATAAGGGGGTAAGGGTCAGGAAGGGAAGAGTTGGCATGTGGAGTCACCTCCAAGAGGCCATCCTAAGCTAATGATGCATCTCTTGATAGGCTAACCAAGGAGCCCACGTCTTCGAAAACTTAGGAACATTTTCATGGATTTGGCTAGTGATATATTCTAGGTTATATCTATGCCAGATCGAGCTTAGCAGAGCAGCTATGGACGAGGGTCCAGAGGTGATACAATCACACAATTAGTGACATTGAGAATGTGCCTAATAAGAGATTGGGTGAACTTATCACAACTATTGACAGGTCGTGGGAGAAGGAAAAAGGATAAGCACTGGGGAATTGAGACACTCGTGACCTGTAGAATCAACCTATGTACTTTCTCCCAATAGCCTTTAATTTTAGGGCAATACCACCAAATGTGAGCCAGAGACCCCTCACCTCCACAGCCCCTCCAGCACCTATCTGAGGACTGAGGGAAAATAGCCCATATTCGTGTAGGGACCAGATACCACCTCTTCATTCTCTTGTATGCATTTTCCTTGATTCTGACACATATGGAAGACTTCGCCATCAGCTAGTGAATTTTGATCCATTCTTTAGGATCCAAGGAAACTCCCATGTCTTTTTCCCAGGCCAGTTCATGCGGCTCCTTTAAGAGAAGGTTATAGAATGTGGAGATAAGCCCTGTAGAGCAGGAGCGGAGTAAGCAGAGGGACTCCAAAAGAGAATAAGATGGGTGAGACCCTGAACCAATCACCGTGGTACAAAGATGACGCATGTGGAGATATTGGAAGAAGTATCTTGTCGGTATTCCTAACCTGTCTTGTAGATGTGGGACCACATCATGTATGGCTGCACCCATTTGTGAGTGGGTCTAGCATGTGAGATGCACCCACTCACAGGAGCATGGCATGGCACCCAGCAGCTGGAACTAAAGTAGTCACTACTGTATTAGGATGGCGGGACAGTCCCATAATAGCTGCATTTCTTGTCAGGCTGTATATAGATGCTAAAATGTAACACACAAATTAAAGTGCTTCTACTTTACTTTGTACATCTCTCATGTAAATAACACAAACAATCTATTTTCTATCATAGAGATAGATGTATGAAGGACTTAATTTTTACATAACATCAGGTCGTCTTATACACACACATTCCACAGCACATATCCTAACCCCCTGCTCCATGCTCCTTCTTCACTATCTAGCCCTCTGTGTCGCCCCTGTCTGTCTGCCCTTCCCCTTTAGAATGTAGGCTCTCACGAGCAGGGCCCTCATCCTCACGTGCTTCTCCTCCCCCTACTTATAGTATAATTTACTCCTAACTCCCCACAATGGCACCTAACACTTGGTTGCTCATGTCCTGCTGCTTGTGTTATGCAGCTGAGTTTATAACCTTGTCCTTGTCCTGCATTGTTTTGTATTACTATTAACTGTTTTTCTTGTGTGCTCATTTATGTACTGTGTAAGGCGCTGCGGAACCTTTGTGGCGCCATATAAATAAAGGATAATAATAATAATAATAATAGATTGGAGAACTCAGGCATCCATCAATTTCACACAACAGGAGCAGACATTTTGTAGGATAAATGAACACTCATCAGATCAGTAATTGATGATTGATCCAGGCTACAAGATGGCTGCCTGTGTGGTGGTGACTGGTACAGCAGGACCACAGGACAGGACCTACACATTCTGCTGACAGACCTGATGCAGTTTATTGCAGAAACAAAAACAAGCTTTCAGAGTCAAACAAAAGCTGTCAGTCATGCGCCTAATTACTACTACTGTACATCAGACCGATGTGTAATTATTACTACTGTACATCAGACCGATGTGTAATTATTACTACTGTACATCAGACCGATGTGTAATTATTACTACTGTACATCAGACCGATGTGTAATTATTACTACTGTACATCAGACCGATGTGTAATTACTACTACTGTACATCAGACCGATGTGTAATTATTACTACTGTACATCAGACCGATGTGTAATTATTAATACTGTACATCAGACCGATGTGTAATTACTACTACTGTACATCAGACCGATGTGTAATTATTACTACTGTACATCAGACCGATGTGTAATTACTACTACTGTACATCAGACCGATGTGTAATTATTACTACTGTACATCAGACCAATGTGTAGTTATTACTACTGTACATCAGACCGATGTGTAATTACTACTACTGTACATCAGACCGATGTGTAATTATTACTACTGTACATCAGACCGATGTGTAATTATTACTACTGTACATCAGACCGATGTGTAATTATTACTACTGTACATCAGACCGATGTGTAATTACTACTACTGTACATCAGACCGATGTGTAAATATTACTACTGTACATCAGACCAATGTGTAATTATTACTACTGTACATCAGACCGATGTGTAATTACTACTACTGTACATCAGACCGATGTGTAATTACTACTACTGTACATCAGACCAATGTGTAATTATTACTACTGTACATCAGACCGATGTGCAATTACTACTACTGTACATCAGACCGATGTGTAATTATTACTACTGTACATCAGACCGATGTGCAATTACTACTACTGTAAATCAGACCGATGTGTAAATATTACTACTGTACATCAGACCGATGTGTAATTATTACTACTGTACATCAGACCGATGTGCAATTACTACTACTGTAAATCAGACCGATGTGTAAATATTACTACTGTACATCAGACCGATGTGTAATTACTACTACTGTACATCAGACCGATGTGTAATTATTACTACTGTACATCAGACCGATGTGTAATTATTACTACTGTACATCAGACCGATGTGTAATTACTACTACTGTACATCAGACCAATGTGTAATTATTACTACTGTACATCAGACCGATGTGTAATTACTACTACTGTACATCAGACCGATGTGTAATTACTACTACTGTACATCAGACCGATGTGTAATTATTACTACTGTACATCAGACCGATGTGTAATTACTACTACTGTACATCAGACCAATGTGTAATTATTACTACTGTACATCAGACCGATGTGCAATTACTACTACTGTACATCAGACCGATGTGTAATTATTACTACTGTACATTAGACCGATGTGTAAATATTACTACTGTACATCAGACCGATGTGTAATTATTACTACTGTACATCAGACCGATGTGTAATTATTACTACTGTACATCAGACCGATGTGTAATTACTACTACTGTACATCAGACCGATGTGTAATTATTACTACTGTACATCAGACCGATGTGCAATTACTACTACTGTACATCAGACCGATGTGTAATTATTACTACTGTACATCAGACCGATGTGTAATTATTACTACTGTACATCAGACCGATGTGTAATTACTACTACTGTACATCAGACCGATGTGTAATTACTACTACTGTACATCAGACCGATGTGTAATTATTACTACTGTACATCAGACCGATGTGTAATTAATACTACTGTACATCAGACCGATGTGTAATTATTACTACTGTACATCAGACCGATGTGTAATTATTATTACTGTACATCAGACCGATGTGTAAATATTACTACTGTACATCAGACCGATGTGTAATTACTACTACTGTACATCAGACCGATGTGTAATTATTACTACTGTACATCAGACCGATGTGTAATTATTACTACTGTACATCAGACCGATGTGTTACTATTACTACTGTACATCAGACCGATGTGTAATTACTACTACTGTACATCAGACCGATGTGTAATTATTACTACTGTACATCAGACCGATGTGTAATTACTACTACTGTACATCAGACCGATGTGTAATTACTACTACTGTACATCAGACCGATGTGTAATTATTACTACTGTACATCAGACCGATGTGTAATTATTACTACTGTACATCAGACCGATGTGTAATTATTACTACTGTACATCAGACCGATGTGTAATTACTACTACTGTACATCAGACCGATGTGTAATTACTACTACTGTACATCAGACCGATGTGCAATTACTACTACTGTACATCAGACCGATGTGTAATTATTACTACTGTACATCAGACCGATGTGTAATTATTACTACTGTACATCACACCGATGTGTAATTACTACTACTGTACATCAGACCGATGTGTAATTATTACTACTGTACATCAGACCGATGTGTAATTACTACTACTGTACATCAGACCGATGTGTAATTATTACTACTGTACATCAGACCGATGTGTAATTATTACTACTGTACATCAGACCGATGTGTAATTACTACTACTGTACATCAGACCGATGTGTAATTATTACTACTGTACATCAGACCGATGTGAAATTACTACTTCTGTACATCAGACCGATGTGTAATTATTACTACTGTACATCAGACCGATGTGTAATTATTACTACTGTACATCAGACCGATGTGTAATTACTACTACTGTACATCAGACCGATGTGTAATTATTACTACTGTACATCAGACCAATGTGTAATTACTACTACTGTACATCAGACCGATGTGTAATTATTACTACTGTACATCAGACCGATGTGTAAATATTACTACTGTACATCAGACCGATGTGTAATTACTACTACTGTACATCAGACCGATGTGTAATTATTACTACTGTACATCAGACCGATGTGTAATTATTACTACTGTACATCAGACCGATGTGTAATTACTACTACTGTACATCAGACCGATGTGTAATTATTACTACTGTACATCAGACCGATGTGTAATTATTACTACTGTACATCAGACCGATGTGTAAATATTACTACTGTACATCAGACCGATGTGTAATTACTACTACTGTACATCAGACCGATGTGTAATTATTACTACTGTAGATCAGACCGATGTGTAATTACTACTACTGTACATCAGACCGATGTGTAATTATTACTACTGTACATCAGACCGATGTGTAATTACTACTACTGTACATCAGACCGATGTGTAATTATTACTACTGTACATCAGACCGATGTGTAATTATTACTACTGTACATCAGACCGATGTGTAGTTATTACTACTGTACATCAGACCGATGTGTAATTACTACTACTGTACATCAGACCGATGTGTAATTACTACTGTACATCAGACCGATGTGAAATTACTACTTCTGTACATCAGACCGATGTGTAATTATTACTACTGTACATCAGACCGATGTGTAATTATTACTACTGTACATCAGACCGATGTGTAATTACTACTACTGTACATCAGACCGATGTGTAATTATTACTACTGTACATCAGACCGATGTGTAAATATTACTACTGTACATCAGACCGATGTGTAATTACTACTACTGTACATCAGACCGATGTGTAATTATTACTACTGTACATCAGACCGATGTGTAATTATTACTACTGTACATCAGACCGATGTGTAATTACTACTACTGTACATCAGACCGATGTGTAATTATTACTACTGTACATCAGACCGATGTGTAATTACTACTACTGTACATCAGACCGATGTGTAATTATTACTACTGTACATCAGACCGATGTGTAATTATTACTACTGTACATCAGACCGATGTGTAATTATTACTACTGTACATCAGACCGATGTGTAATTACTACTACTGTACATCAGACCGATGTGTAATTATTACTACTGTACATCAGACCGATGTGTAATTACTACTACTGTACATCAGACCGATGTGTAATTATTACTACTGTACATCAGACCGATGTGTAATTACTACTACTGTACATCAGACCAATGTGTAATTATTACTACTGTACATCAGACCGATGTGTAATTATTACTACTGTACATCAGACCGATGTGTAGTTATTACTACTGTACATCAGACCAATGTGTAATTATTACTACTGTACATCAGACCGATGTGTAATTACTACTACTGTACATCAGACCGATGTGTAATTATTACTACTGTACATCAGACCGATGTGAAATTACTACTTCTGTACATCAGACCGATGTGTAATTATTACTACTGTACATCAGACCGATGTGTAATTATTACTACTGTACATCAGACCGATGTGTAATTACTACTACTGTACATCAGACCGATGTGTAATTACTACTACTGTACATCAGACCGATGTGTAAATATTACTACTGTACATCAGACCGATGTGTAATTATTACTACTGTACATCAGACCGATGTGTAATTACTACTACTGTACATCAGACCGATGTGTAATTATTACTACTGTACATCAGACCGATGTGTAATTATTACTACTGTACATCAGACCGATGTGTAAATATTACTACTGTACATCAGACCGATGTGTAATTACTACTACTGTACATCAGACCGATGTGTAATTATTACTACTGTACATCAGACCGATGTGTAATTATTACTACTGTACATCAGACCGATGTGTAATTACTACTACTGTACATCAGACCGATGTGTAATTATTACTACTGTACATCAGACCGATGTGTAATTACTACTACTGTACATCAGACCGATGTGTAATTATTACTACTGTACATCAGACCGATGTGTAATTATTACTACTGTACATCAGACCGATGTGTAATTACTACTACTGTACATCAGACCGATGTGTAATTACTACTACTGTACATCAGACCGATGTGCAATTACTACTACTGTACATCAGACCGATGTGTAATTATTACTACTACTGTACATCAGACCGATGTGTAATTACTACTACTGTACATCAGACCGATGTGTAATTACTACTACTGTACATCAGACCGATGTGTAATTATTACTACTGTACATCAGACCGATGTGTAATTATTACTACTGTACATCAGACCGATGTGTAATTACTACTACTGTACATCAGACCGATGTGTAATTACTACTACTGTACATCAGACCGATGTGTAATTATTACTACTGTACATCAGACCGATGTGTAATTACTACTACTGTACATCAGACCGATGTGTAATTATTACTACTGTACATCAGACCGATGTGTAATTATTACTACTGTACATCAGACCAATGTGTAGTTATTACTACTGTACATCAGACCGATGTGTAATTATTACTACTGTACATCAGACCGATGTGTAATTACTACTGTACATCAGACCGATGTGTAATTATTACTACTGTACATCAGACCGATGTGAAATTACTACTTCTGTACATCAGACCGATGTGTAATTATTACTACTGTACATCAGACCGATGTGTAATTACTACTACTGTACATCAGACCGATGTGTAATTATTACTACTGTACATCAGACCGATGTGTAATTATTACTACTGTACATCAGACCGATGTGTAAATATTACTACTGTACATCAGACCGATGTGTAATTACTACTACTGTACATCAGACCGATGTGTAATTATTACTACTGTACATCAGACCGATGTGTAATTACTACTACTGTACATCAGACCGATGTGTAATTATTACTACTGTACATCAGACCGATGTGTAATTACTACTACTGTACATCAGACCGATGTGTAATTATTACTACTGTACATCAGACCGATGTGTAATTATTACTACTGTACATCAGACCGATGTGTAATTACTACTACTGTACATCAGACCGATGTGTAATTATTACTACTGTACATCAGACCGATGTGTAATTATTACTACTGTACATCAGACCGATGTGTAATTATTACTACTGTACATCAGACCGATGTGTAATTATTACTACTGTACATCAGACCGATGTGTAATTACTACTACTGTACATCAGACCAATGTGTAATTATTACTACTGTACATCAGACCAATGTGTAATTATTACTACTGTACATCAGACCGATGTGTAATTATAGTGCATGACTTAAACCAGAGATGAATCAAACCGATCACTATCCTGGGAGACTCTCTCTAAGACCTCACTGAATTGCGCATGCTATTATAGCACCATAAACAGGTAGATATCAGTACAGATCTATTCTCAGTGAGTTCATTTGACACCTTTCCTTGCAAAGGAATTTTAAAGCACTCAGCAATTAACACTTAGCAGAACACAGGTCATTAGAGTCAGCTAGTGGTTGTGTTGTGTTCTCATGCTTCCATTATTGCAGTGGGTTCATATCTGACTTAACCCCGAATGGCACAGAAACAGACAAATCTCAGGTGCACAACTCCAAATTACTGATAATATATATAAATGCAATCAATAGAGGTTTTTAGCATAATCATGGCCAAGGTTATGGGCCTACCCACCATATCCAGGTAACCTCTTTAGAGT
This sequence comes from Taudactylus pleione, assembly GCA_031769625.1. Lineage (NCBI taxonomy): Eukaryota > Metazoa > Chordata > Amphibia > Anura > Myobatrachidae > Taudactylus > Taudactylus pleione. The sequence goes on from JAUIMM010001290.1 coordinate 50,927, forward strand.
AGGTCCCTAACATACTACGGTTCAAATCCAGAACGCAGGACCCCCCAAACTGGCCCAGCCAAGCCGCCCCAGGGCACCACCATAGTAAGAAAAGTGCAGTGTAAAGAGATAGTTAGGAGCAGCTGCAGCTGCATATAAAGAATGAAAATAAAAAAGTGAAGTACATATATATTAAACGCACAGTGAAGGGTTAAAATGTGTTATAAAGGAAAATGTGTTATAATGCAGTGCCCTGAGACAGATCAACCAATGCAATCCAGGGGGACCCACGCCCCAAAAATTAACCAAAGTTGCACTACAGTATATAACTTGTAGGACTTACCTAGAATTGTGCCTAATACAGTGTGCATATACATTACCATACTCCATGCTTTTACACCAATAAGGAAGGGGTGCCAGTCCAGACTGGGGGCGTCTCCTTTCCTTCAGATGTGCAATAAAGCACATTAAATGGAGTATATGGGAAAGATTCCTGGACTGCACAACCTGACTATATATATATATAATGGGAGGTACTACCTCATGAGACTAATTGCAGGCACAGAAACACAAATCCCAGGTGCACAACTCCAACTCCAAATCATCAATAATATATATAAATGCAATACAATTTTGCAATCAATAGAGTTTGGCTGGGACAATTTTGGGGGGTCCTGCACTCTGGGTTTGACCCCAAGTATGTTAGGGACCTACCCGAATGAGGTTACCTGGATATGGTGGGTGGGCCCATAACCTTGGCCATTTATATATTATTGATGATTTGGAGTTGTGCACCTGGGATTTGTCTGTTTCTGTGCCTCCAATTAGTCTCATCAGGTAGCACCTCCCATTATATATATAGTCAGGTTGTGCAGTCCAGAAATCTTTCCCATTAACCCTGAATGGAGATCAGCAGAGTCTCACAAAATGGTCTTCAACTTGCAAACACCCCAGCAAATACCTTTTATATTGGTCTATCTTGTTCATACATAAGGGGACGTGCCCAGAGCCCTTTGGGGAAATCCCCTCCATGTAAATGCTACTGTGCAACCATTTGTGCCATTGTCTGCCAAGGGGAATTGCGCAAGTTTGGACAACTTACATAAATAAATTCATTATTTCACATGTTTCTCCTAATGTACAGATGTGACCTCACACACCTATCTTTTCTGCTCCATATGGCACAAAACGCGTGGGGTAAATGACAAGACTTTCATTTTTTTCCTACATTTAGCATCATATTTGCATCATAGTTGCAAACAAAGTCACCTGTAGTGTACTAGGTCCTTAGGATCATTATTTTTGTGGCAGATAAATTGGTACACATTTGCAGATTAAGCACAACGCTGCGTGGCATGTCAGCATGGCGTGGCTCTCTCATATAGTCCACAATATTTAGCTTTTTTACCCAGGAGTCGCACACAGCAGCTGAACACAATGCATATACTAGTGTCCAGGGTTCCTGTGTATCATCATTTTGAAGCATCATTGCTAAGATGCATAGTGTAGTATGTGCCAGAACCGATGGTGGGGCTAAGTCACCAAGTCAATGGTGCACTCATCAGGGTTATTTGGTGCAATTTGTGGATAGGTTTATAGATGTGTCCTGACACACTGTGGCTTCAGTCACAGCAAACAGCCCCTATTGGTGCACCAGGTCCCGGGAGACTAGGTCACACTGAGCGTCTTTTCCATTTAAAAATGCGTCTTATTCAAACAAATAAAACAAAATAAAACATCCACTAAAGTGGGCAATGAATCCCCAATCTAACATGGAGCGCAGCTGTAATTTATACACGACACAGGATGGGATGACGATATAGGCTTGGGTGCTGGTATAATCTGGGGTGATGTATACATCATCCTCTTCACACAATATTAATTTGTCCCCGCTGGAATCCACTATTACAGGTGACTCTGTAATTTTTGCACGTAATTGATGGTAAAGGTCTTTCTCGTAGAGTTTGTGGTTCATTACTCAGTACCACATTTGAAAAGATCCACAGGTGGAACTAATTATTACAGTTGTAATTCTGTGAGGAGACCTGGAAAACATGCGCTGTTGGTAGCTTTGGAGGACCAGGGTTGGCTACCACTGCCTTAAATAATAGATCTTATGCTTGTCCACATATCTGTGCTGGTTAAGTGGCACTTTGAGGGCACTAACTAACTATGTTTTTTTAATGTCCCTGTACAGGCTGGGAAATATTCAATGTGGAAGCTTTGCAAAGGATTATTTTATAGTCAATTGTTTTGGAAAGCAGTCTTCCTGGTCCCCTTCTGGGATGAAAATCCACTCCTAGCAGCAGAAGTTGGCGCAGGATTCTCATGAAAGACACAATGTAAGACCTTAAGGGGTAAATTTAATTTACTAAAGTGAGAGATTTTAGAAGTGAGTTTTAGAAGTTATGTTGCTTGCCCATAGAAAATAATCAGATTCTAGCTATTATCTTCTAGAAAGTGATGTTAAGTAGAATCTGATTGGTTGTTATGGGCAACATCACTTCTAAAATTCACTTCTAAAAACTCTCACTTTTATAAATAAATTTACCCCTTAATATCTTTGTGCTGGTTTAGTGGCAGTTTGAAGGCCACTAACTAACTATGCTTTTTTAGTGTCCCTGTACAGGTTGGGAAATGCTTTTTCATGTGGAAAGCACTACTTGAAGTCTTCCTGGTCCCCTTCTGGGATGAGAAAATCCACTCCCAGAAGCAGGCATGGTGCTCAAGGATTCTTCTGGGGCAAGGACTGATGTGAATGAGTAAAATATATTTTTGTAAATGCCTCCATCCCTCCCTTCTCCCTCATAAGTTTACTTTGGAATAAAAAAATTTAATGAAATTTACTACCAAACCCTTCCTGTCCCTGCCTTCAACTACATACATACTCCAACTCCCTCAGGCCTCTCTTGAATAATAAAAACATTTGTTTCCTGATGTGCCATGTTGGCAGTTGAACTGCCACATTTTTTTGCCGCCCACTGCTGCCGCATGGCTTAGTCAGCTAGCTAGCTTGGTGCAAATTTTTGGGCCTAAACTGGATGAAAACAATATAGTGAGCTGTGAGATGGTCAAAATTTGATTGAAACTGAGTGGAAATAAATGTTATTGAGGTTAATAATACTATAGGAACAAAAACAGACCCAATTTATGTGATTTTAGCTGTTTTTATGATTTTTTTAAAGAAAAAATCCAGATCCAAAACCTAAACCGAAAAACAAAAAAACCAATCCAGATCCAAAACCAGGGGTTTTATGCATGCATCTTAAACGGCATTGAAACACTTAAGCACACCTGCGTTCGCACCTCCACTCCCCCGTTTCAAGTGGCCAGCCCCTGTCACAACCCACAAACGGCTTCTCCTGTCACTCATTCTGCTGGGCTGTCTATGCGCAACGAGCGAACATATTCTGATCTTTCGCTGTGGTTTGCGCACGCACATTGTGATGCATACGCATGCGCAGATTGCAACTATTGGTCAGCTATGAGCGTTCGCATCCTAGCGAGCGGGCCTGAATGAGCTCCTCTGTTCTACCTGGAATCCCGAAAGTGATCCGAGCCGGTATTGCATTTGACTGGGAACCCAAAGTTCGGGTGTGTTCGGTTTTCAGGAAAACCGAACTAAACATCTCTACAAAATACACCCACAAAATCATATATTATAGGCAGGAGTAATGACAAAAGCACCTATCAGCTTCAGAGAGGAAACTGCAATCAGCTAATCTAGAGTGGCAGCCTGTGATCATCATTTGTATTTGCACTAGCCCTAAAACATACACAGTAAATTTGGCATGGACGGGCAAATACGCAGCTCACGGTGGGTCTGCAACTGTTTGCAATTACACTAACATGCTTTTACTGTGCTCAGTCTGCATTGAATTCTGAGCTACATGCCAACCGTATCACTCCGTATACTAATTGGCTGACATTAAACCTTTATTTTATTTTCCCTGAGGCTAATAGCTTTGCCAGCTTTACTAAATAAAGCTAAGTAACTCAGGTGCTCTGTATAGCTTGTCTGAATGTAGCCACGCCCTGCCGACAGTGAGAGCTGAATTCACTCCAGAGGCATGTGGTAAGTCATTCACTATGCCACAGTACAAATACAGTAAATAGACTATTTGTCATTCCACGTCTCTATACTCTTTGTGATCATGCTATGCAGTATCAGACTGGAGCAGGAAGAGCCAACCGGGGGAATGCAGTGATAGCGGCCCATACGTTGAGGTGTGGTTGGTTCCTATATCCCCCAGAGAGGCTTGAATAGACATTAGAGACCATGTAACTAACCCTTTAATAAAGTAACAATGTTTAACTCAAGTGCACAGTCCGGACATTAAAGCAAGTGGTGGGGCCCTCAGGCAATGGAGGATACCGGGAATTTTCCCTGTACCTAGGGCATGCTCCAGTAGGAGCCACTCCCTGTGCCGACCAAGACGTAGGTGCCTGTTTTCCTTACTCACGGCTCGGCGGTACACAACTGGAAAGGGTGTGTGGTCTAATTACCATAGGCCACACCCCCTAAATGATGTTATTTGGAGGCGTGCCCACATGGCACACCTCCTGTGTAACATCAGGCTGGGGGCGAGCCTTTACCCCTGTGGACCAGTCCAACCCTGGTGCTATGCCTGGCACACACCTGGCACTCCTACATCTCTACTTGATGTATAAGATTTAGGGCCTGATTCAGAGGTGCTCGCAAATAGCGAGCACTCGATGTTAATCAGGGCAGCCTGTTTTTTTTGTTTTGGCCGGCCTCCAGGCCGCTTGCTAAGGTGTGAGTGTGGTACCCCGAATCCTGGGAGTACCACTTCTGAATACCCTGTAGGCTAAGATGCCTTGTTTAATCAGTAGGTGCTGAATGTCGTTATAAAGTATGTATATGTTTAATGTATATATGACGATGGTATCATAAGGCTGTTCCATATATTGTATTTATGCCCAGGACTGGTAGTGACCTGCCCCACTTTGTGGCAGAGACTGTAACCTGTTTCCCCCCCCCCCGGAGTGTGGCCTTTCCCACCTGACCTAAAACTGTTAATGGTGGGCAAGCAGCAGGGACTCTTCCACCGGCTCTTGAGGGGGACCCTGCAAGTTACTGGACAAATGGCCAACTGCCGTTTTAAACAGTGGCTGCTGCACGCGACCCCGGTGGGAGAGAAGCCGGCGCATGCAAGAGGACCCGGACGGAGTTAATAAGAGGGACTGCCTGAGAGACAGTTGGGGTTGTTTTCTGAGGCGCTGTGGCAGAGAAGGGAGCGGTGACGGAGCGCTTACCTGTGGAGATTGCGGAGAGCCAGCCAGAGGAGCTGGCAGCTTGACTGAAGGGGCTGTGATTGTCTGGAGAAGCAACTCCCATTTCCATATGATCTGCTTCAGGAGAGGTCTGTAAGCGCACCCAGCACAGCCTTTGGGTATCACATCTTTATCCAGCCGGCCAACAAATAGTTACTGTCTTGTTACCTACGGTAGTGAGCCTCCTCTCCACTGCACTACATATAAGTGTAGTATAGTTACAGCTCCCACCCTGAAGTTGAAGTATAAGCCTCATCAGCTATTTTATAATAAGAGATTGACTGTAGTTGTTCTCAGTTAGCAGCCTGTGTGCTATTCTAATAACTAACAACTGATCAAGGCACTGTCTGACGCACCTAGTAACGTGAAGGGTTCAACACTCTGACTTATCGATTCTACATTCACAGCATCTGTACAGCCCTATAGTGCACAGCCTAGTAGAAATATCCAGAATCAGTGACTTCATTGCTATTACTGGAACAACCCTATGCCATTTCAATCAAATTGGAAAACGTTATTTTTAACTTAACAGTTCAGGGAGAAAAGAAAGTAAAGTGTGCATAATCAGCAGTGTAGCCTGGGAAAAGGAAATAGCGCACATTAACAGAGCTCAGGATTACAAAAGTTACAGTCGTGCACCACCGTTAAAGAAATATCGGGCCTGCAACTGTTATATTGTAATGACTTAAATAGTTAAAGTTAGCCATTTAGGATTGTAGAACATATATATCGTGCAAAGGTCATAAAGTTTGTACCATATTTTCCTGCTGTGAGTTTAAAACAGGCAGTCCCTCTTATTAACTCCGTCCGGGTCCTCTTGCATGCGCCGGCTTCTCTCCCACCGGGGTCGCGTGCAGCAGCCACTGTTTAAAACGGCAGTTGGCCATTTGTCCAGTAACTTGCAGGGTCCCCCTCAAGAGCCGGTGGAAGAGTCCCTGCTGCTTGCCCACCATTAACAGTTTTAGGTCAGGTGGGAAAGGCCACACTCCGGGGGGGGGGGAAACAGGTTACAGTCTCTGCCACAAAGTGGGGCAGGTCACTACCAGTCCTGGGCATAAATACAATATATGGTACAGCCTTATGATACCATCGTCATATATACATTAAACATATACATACTTTATAACGACATTCAGCACCTACTGATTAAACAAGGCATCTTAGCCTACAGGGTATTCAGAAGTGGTACTCCCAGGATTCAGGGTACCACATGAGTGATCACCCACAGCTTTAGTGGTCGGCCTGGTGATGGTCGCGATGGTCGTGACCATCGGGCTTGCGATGAGACCCTTGTGGTAGGGTCTCATCCACCGCAAGCCCGAGTGAACTTCCTGCTCTAATAGAGCAGTAAGTTGATGTCAGTAGGGCCGCCCCCAAATGGCAGGCATTCTTTCGGGAATGCCTCCATTTGGCCAGCCACCCCCCCGAACCACCTACAAAATGGGGTGAGCTGTCGATCAACATCGACAGCCGTTCTGTTTTGCTGCGAGCCCCGAGCGAGTGAAGTTCTCTCTCACTCCGGGTCTCACGTGCGCACTGCCTGGCCATCGACCCGCTTGAAAGCGCTAAGCGTTCGCAAGCGGGTCTGAATAAAGCCCTTAGTCTATAGACAGGAACAAAGATGCAGGAATCATCATCATCATCATCCACTCCAAAACTTGCATCTAAGGTGTAAAATCTATGTCTTGCAGCAAATGCACTTCAAGATCTGCGTAGCTTAATATACGGCATTTCTGAAATGGATGAGCCTAACCTCTGTCCTCTGTTTACTGCACCTGCACAACGCTCAACCTCTTTAAGCACAGGGGGCTATGCGGTTCTAAATAATCATGTACACTTTGCACCAAGACACATCTTTACGTTGCGCAAATCCAGCTACTTACAGGTCTAAATCTGGCACCAAGTGTTGGAGAGGAGAAGTACGTTACCATGGCTGCAGAGATATACCTGTCCCAAAACTGCGGAATACAGTATACTTGAGGGCAGGGGGTACATGGCCACAGAGGACAATATTACATCTTTGCAAGCTGGTGAAACATAATCACACTGACCTCACCCATTATCTCTGTAGCTATTATTGTGATCTTCTGCTGCCAACACATAATTGCACCTACTGTCTGTAACAGAGAGAAATGGCGGCGAATACCCTCACCTTGATCTTTGCTTTCTTTTCATCATTGTAATAAATCCTATTTTATCAGCAATTAAGGTTTTCCATAAAACAGTGATTTTAAGGGCGACCAGAAACTGGTGATTGTACAATTCTGCTATGTCGCTAAACACACACACACACACACACACACACACACACACACACACACACACACACACACACACACACACACACACACACACACTATCACACACACACACTCACACACACACTATCACACACACACACTCACACACACACACTCACACACACACTATCACACACACACACTCACACACACACTATCACACACACACTATCACACACACACTATCACACACACACACACACACACACACTATCACACACACACACACACACACACACACACACACACACACACATGCATACTTGTTTTTGTGACCTTTTCAGGACCCATGACTGGTTTGTCCATCATGGGGACGCCTGCTTCCCATTGCCCAAACAGCTTGATCAGCAAACCGTGCCTGCTGGTGGGTATCTATATCATATCACCCGGCGCGCATGTGCCGTATAGCTTGGTGACAGAAACCGGACACCATTATACCTCACCGGGACCTAGTCAGTTTTTCCTAACCATGTGGGTACTCCCTATGCCTCACTGGGACCTACTCAGGTATTCCTAACCATGTGGGTACACCCTTTGCTATGACCACTAAATGGTTTCACCACAGTAAATAAAAAAGACGCCTTGGTTGGACCAACATAAATTTTATTCAGGCTGTACACTGTCGCTTGATAGCAGTTATTCGGTTTTTTATGTAGTACTTGACTGACAGCCAGTTCCTAGCCTTCAGAGCCTGCTCCTCAGCGCCGAGGCAGGCGTTACAATCCTTTTTGCCGGGGACCTTGCAGGAGAGGATGAATCTCATCAGGTGTCTCTCAACTGCTGCTACTTCTTTTCTGCTCCACGGTTTCTTTTTAGAGCCCATGCAATCACCTATGCAAGACAGGGAAGAGATCAGTCAACCAAAAACTCACCGCCAGCCCAAGCCACCCAATGAATTTGATGGACACACACCTTTAGTAGCCATGGGTGCATGCCTCTCCATCACTTTCGGTGCACTGGCATCTCCCTCCTCCACATGCACTGCTCCAGCTTCCACCTCTTGCTCATCATCAGACTCATCACTGGCTAGCGGGATTGGTTCTGGAAATACAAAGATAAACAGAGATCCCCGGTCACAGTTTCCCCCTTAGACTGTCAGCCCATGGAACAACCAGTCGGGTGAGGGACCATGCTACTTACCATTGGGATCAATGGGCTTTGTCCCTTAAAGTCAGCCAATCGACCTTGCTGGAGTGCCACAAAGAGTTTGCTAATTTTTGCCAATTGCAGGGTACCTTCAGGGAGGCGGTAGTACTGGCGGTGCACCCGGATATCGTGCCCTAGGAAATCGGCCAGCTGATCCATCTCCGTGTCACTCATGTTCAGCACCCTCGAAAGGGTGGCCACATGTTTCCGAAGCCTGGTAGAGGAGAGAGCTTCTGGATGCTTGGCTCCACATGCCCGTGCATAGAGTCGAATGCAGTCGGATCCTCTGAGGTGTGACAAGGCGGAGGGTCTTGCAAACATATATACATTGTCAGGACTGACACCACACTCTAC
>JAUIMM010001290.1:65000-67500 GCA_031769625.1 Taudactylus pleione
AAATCTGGCACCAAGTGTTGGAGAGGAGAAGTACGTTACCATGGCTGCAGAGATATACCTGTCCCAAAACTGCGGAATACAGTATACTTGAGGGCAGGGGGTACATGGCCACAGAGGACAATATTACATCTTTGCAAGCTGGTGAAACATAATCACACTGACCTCACCCATTATCTCTGTAGCTATTATTGTGATCTTCTGCTGCCAACACATAATTGCACCTACTGTCTGTAACAGAGAGAAATGGCGGCGAATACCCTCACCTTGATCTTTGCTTTCTTTTCATCATTGTAATAAATCCTATTTTATCAGCAATTAAGGTTTTCCATAAAACAGTGATTTTAAGGGCGACCAGAAACTGGTGATTGTACAATTCTGCTATGTCGCTAAACACACACACACACACACACACACACACACACACACACACACACACACACACTATCACACACACACTCACACACACACACTCACACACACACACTCACACACACACTATCACACACACACACTCACACACACACTATCACACACACACTATCACACACACACTATCACACACACACACACACACACACACTATCACACACACACACACACACACACACACACACACACACACACATGCATACTTGTTTTTGTGACCTTTTCAGGACCCATGACTGGTTTGTCCATCATGGGGACGCCTGCTTCCCATTGCCCAAACAGCTTGATCAGCAAACCGTGCCTGCTGGTGGGTATCTATATCATATCACCCGGCGCGCATGTGCCGTATAGCTTGGTGACAGAAACCGGACACCATTATACCTCACCGGGACCTAGTCAGTTTTTCCTAACCATGTGGGTACTCCCTATGCCTCACTGGGACCTACTCAGGTATTCCTAACCATGTGGGTACACCCTTTGCTATGACCACTAAATGGTTTCACCACAGTAAATAAAAAAGACGCCTTGGTTGGACCAACATAAATTTTATTCAGGCTGTACACTGTCGCTTGATAGCAGTTATTCGGTTTTTTATGTAGTACTTGACTGACAGCCAGTTCCTAGCCTTCAGAGCCTGCTCCTCAGCGCCGAGGCAGGCGTTACAATCCTTTTTGCCGGGGACCTTGCAGGAGAGGATGAATCTCATCAGGTGTCTCTCAACTGCTGCTACTTCTTTTCTGCTCCACGGTTTCTTTTTAGAGCCCATGCAATCACCTATGCAAGACAGGGGAGAGATCAGTCAACCAAAAACTCACCGCCAGCCCAAGCCACCCAATGAATTTGATGGACACACACCTTTAGTAGCCATGGGTGCATGCCTCTCCATCACTTTCGGTGCACTGGCATCTCCCTCCTCCACATGCACTGCTCCAGCTTCCACCTCTTGCTCATCATCAGACTCATCACTGGCTAGCGGGATTGGTTCTGGAAATACAAAGATAAACAGAGATCCCCGGTCACAGTTTCCCCCTTAGACTGTCAGCCCATGGAACAACCAGTCGGGTGAGGGACCATGCTACTTACCATTGGGATCAATGGGCTTTGTCCCTTAAAGTCAGCCAATCGACCTTGCTGGAGTGCCACAAAGAGTTTGCTAATTTTTGCCAATTGCAGGGTACCTTCAGGGAGGCGGTAGTACTGGCGGTGCACCCGGATATCGTGCCCTAGGAAATCGGCCAGCTGATCCATCTCCGTGTCACTCATGTTCAGCACCCTCGAAAGGGTGGCCACATGTTTCCGAAGCCTGGTAGAGGAGAGAGCTTCTGGATGCTTGGCTCCACATGCCCGTGCATAGAGTCGAATGCAGTCGGATCCTCTGAGGTGTGACAAGGCGGAGGGTCTTGCAAACATATATACATTGTCAGGACTGACACCACACTCTACCCTTTTCTCTGTGAGGTGCTCCAATGCCCTCTGCATGCAAGGGGACAGGAGGACAGGGACTTTCCTGCCTCTCTTACCAGGAATCTCAATGCGTGTGAAGTGCTGACATAGCCTCTTTTCTGGCTCTGACAGGGCCAGCGCCACATCACCCTGTAAATCAGCTGTGTGCCGAGATGCAAAAGAGCAAAGCTTCATCTTTGAGACCTCACCTTCCCTACGTCGGTTGAATAGGATTAGTTGTGTGAGGGTTACCTTGGCCAGCAGCAACCACTTCTTTGTGGTCGGGTGAGTGGACAAATCCTCTAGGTATTCCCGCTGTCTGTCAGTGAGATAAAGGTGCAACTGTTTTACATCATCAGTGAAAGGTAGAAGGGGGGGGGTGTTCCATTTTTGCTCCTCTAGGGTTTTGAGGGCAGCAGCCGAGATCATCTCGCTCCACCTTGCCTTGTATAGTTTTTGGAAGCTCCGTGCGCTCTCCACGGTCGGGGCATGGCCCTCCATAAGTGCCTGGCACTCAACCATGGTAGATATTTTTTGGAGGCTATGGCCCACTTTCAGGGCCAGTGAGGGAACCTTATAGGTATTCGTCAATTCAGCATAGCCGGCCAGGCTCCTTACGGCAGTTATGACC